>JAODAL010007063.1:0-128315 GCA_025379985.1 Phyllomedusa bahiana
GGGGTATTGTATTGGGTGGGGGGGATTTGTATTGGGTGGAGGGGGTATTGTATGTGGGTGGGGGGGTTTTTGTATGGGTGGGTGGGGGGGGGGATTTGTATGGGGGTGGGGGGGATATTGTATGTGGGTAGGGGTATTGTAGTGGGTGGGGGTGTATTGTATGTGGGTGGGGGGGATATTGTATGTGGGTGGGGGGGATATTGTATGTGGGTGGAGGAGAATTTTTGTGGGTGGGGGGGGGATTTTGTATGTGGGTGGAGGGGGTATTGTATGTGGGGGGAGGGGGAATTTTTATGTGGGGTGGAGGGGGATTTTTTTTTGTGGGTGGGGGGGATATTTTTATGTGGGTGGAGGGGGATATTGTATGTGGGGGGGAGAGGGTATGGATGGAGCTACTTAGCCCTGTTCTATGATATGTTAACGACGATATGTGACTCATTGCTATTGTAAACAATAAGTTCTTTTTTTGCCACGTATTATTGGAAAAAATGGGGCATTTTTGTCCGAGAGGGGGGAAATTTTCATGTACATAGGGGGGGCCCCCCCGAAATCAATTTCCCCCCTGTGGGCCCCAGACCCCCCAGCGAATTTCATAAAAGTTGTTTTTTAGTAGCCCACGAATGACTCCCGCCTCTGAATCGCTTCATATAAAAATTTCCCTGGGCATTTTAAGGGGCAAAATGACCAAAAAACCAATGGGGGTTTTTGTAGCCTGATAAAGTCATGGCAGCGAAGCTGGAAAAAAATAAGCTGGGGGCTCGGTGGCAACTCGGAAGAGTGTGGAGGGGGGAGCAGCCCCCACAGCAGCATAGGTCAGAGAGTGGCAAAATGAAAATTCTGGAGGTGGAAAAAAACAGGATCGGCCCCGAGGGGCACAATGACACAGTTGGAGGTCAGGGCAGCAGCCACAGCAGCAGCTGAGATCAGACAGTTGGCACAATGCATTCTGGAGGGGGCAAAAACGGAGTAGGCCACATAGTGGCACAATGAAACAGGTGGAGGCACGAAGCACCCACGGGCAGCAGCATGAGGTCAGACAGGGGCACAATGACAGAGTGTGTAGGTCACGGGAGCATCTTCAGCAGAAGCATTAGGTCAGTCAGTGGGTAATGACTTTTGGGAGGTGGCAAAAACAGGAGTGCCACAGAGTGACACAATGACAGGAGGGTGGAAGAGCGGCAGCGCATCATGAGGTCAGAAGTGGCACACATGACAGAGATGGGAGGTCACGGCAGCCGCCACAGCAGCAGCTTGAATGAGAAAACTGTCAGCAGATGTGGGGCATCAGGCGGTGGCGGCATCAGAATAGTGGCTGAGGCGGTAGTTTGAACCCAGACTTCATTTCTCACAGTTTGGGGTGAGGTGTCATGGCTGATGTAGTCTGACGCCTAAGGTTGGTGTTGTGGAAATCCTGGCCGATCCACACCTGTTTTATCTTGACAAAGGTCAGTCGTTCCACTTTTCCCCTTGGACAAGCGGGTTCTCCTGGGGTTAACGAGGGCCCCCCCCGCACTGACCACCCGCTCTGAGGCCACACTACTGGCCGGGCAGGACAGCTTCTCCACTGCAAACTCGGCAAGTTGGGGCCAACCCTCCAGTTTGGCTGCCCAGTAGTCCAGCGGATCTTCTAACTGGGGTGGCAGAATGCTTTTCCAAGTAGGCCACCACCTGTTGGTTCAGGGACTGCTCCAGGTCTGTCTGCTGCTGCTGGCAAATGCCCTCCTCACTAGGCGGGTTGTGAAGGAAGCTGTCATCGGTGATCCAGACTTAGGTTACTGCTGATGGGAGCTGGTACTGCTCCTACCCCCCACCTTTCCCCAGCACCCACGGCAGTAGTACGGGGAGCGCTGAAGAACCCCCCGGGGTTTTCTAGACCTGTCAGAGGAGGGACGATGCTGCACATAGGCAGCGGCCAAAACTGACTACGGAGGATTTCCCTATAGTTTTGAGTTTGTCCTCCTCTGAGCAGCTTAGAAAAAGGTTTCCCATTTTGGACCGGTAGCGAGGGTCAATTTAGGGTGGAGAGACAGAAGTTTCAATCCCTCTCCCGGATGGTGACTATTCGGTTGTCACTAGTCAGGCAAATCAGCATGCTGCGGGCCATCTGCACAAGTGACTCCGAGGGGCTCCCTGCCTCCATCTCCACTGTAACTGCCACGGTGCTTGCGGGGTCATCTGCCTCGTCTTCCTAATCTCCATCTACCTCCTCCAGCTCCTACTCTATTGTCACCTGGGTAGAAAATCCACTCATTTCACCAGACAATGCTTCTGCTCCAATGTCCTCCTCCTCCTCCAGTTCAGTCCCCATCGGACTCATATGACGCGAGATGTAGTCGCCATGTCTCCAGTCCCCTGCCCAGACAGATTTTTCAGCATCTGTTCCAGGACATAATGCATTGCAATGACGTTATTCATCCCGTAGTCCTGGCAACTGACAAATAACGTCACCTCCTCAAATGGCCTCAGCAAACGGCAGGTGTCACGCATGAGCTGCCACTGGCTGACATCAAAGTTACAAAGGGGAGTACTCCTGTCAACCTGAATCATCAAAAAAATCGTTAATGGCCTTTCTCTGTACTTACAGTCGGTCAAACATGTGCAGGCTGGAATTCCAACGGGTGGAAACATCGCATATCAGAGTGTGTTGGGGGAGACCGTTCTGCCGCTGCAACTTGAGGAGGGTGTTCCTGGCTTTGTAGGAATGGATGAAGTGCATGCACAGTTTCCGGGCCCATTTTCAGAATCTTCTGAAGATCGGTGGAAGACTTCAGGAACATTTTCACAACCAGATTGAACACGTGCGCCATGCAGGGCGCATGGACCATCCCTCCTCAGTGCAGCGCAGACACCATATTCCTCCCATTGTCCGTCACCATGGTTCCGATTTGCAGTTTGGGGCGGAGGAAAATCACACATCGATTTCTTGCTGCATGACGCGGAGCAGTTCCTCCCCTGTGTGACTTCGTTCGCCGAGGCAAGCCGGGTGTAGAACTGCGTGACACCGCTGTGTCCTACACATGTGGTATCATGGAGGAGTACTTGTGGAGGCTGAGATGGTGGTGGTGGTGGAGGAGGCGGACATTGGCGCAGGAGACGCAGTTTGACAACGGGGAGAAGAAAGCGGCGTCTCCTGTCCAACTTGTTGGTGTGCCTGGGCAGGTAGAACATTCACCCAGTGGGCCATAAAGGACATGTACTGACCCTGACCGTAGTTACAGCTCAAGACTTCCGCGCTGCTGTGCACCTTGGAACAAACCGATAAGCTCAAGGACTGGCCCACCTTCTGTTCTACATATTTATGAAGTGTGGTACTGCCCTTTTTTGAAAAGAAATTACGGCTTGGAACTCTCCATCTCGGATCGGCACAAGCCATTAGTTCTTGAACGGTGCAAAGTCCACCATTTGGAAAGGGAGGGACTAAAGTACCCCAAAAACTTGGACAGGAGCACGGTCAGCTTCTGCAACTTAGGATGGTTGGACGCATACTGTTGTCTCTTTGCAATCGCCCGCTGAACGACTGCGGGCGCCATGAAGCGAGGAGCAGGACATCTGGCCCGGGAGATGAGCAAAGAAAAAACGGCCCCTTCTGCAGAGGTGGGGGACCTTTTGACGGGGCTGCAAGGGAAAAGCGTCCACTGGGGGGCCTGCTGTGCTTGCGCGGCGGAAAAGGGACCACCACATCGAGCCAGTTTTCCCGGGCCCCCAAGGGGTGACGCTGCATGTGTTGACGCAGGACCGGGGGTGCCAACGTTACTCCCTCCCACCTTCACTTTCTGCCCAGATTCTACATAAACCCAATTCTGCTCTTCGGTGTCTTAGCAAAGAATGCCCCACCCCGAGTATCTGTTTTTTCCACAACGCTCCGCATATGACTATGGCCCCGCTGCCTCGCTGACCCCTGTCCCACTACTTTCTTGGACCTCAAGGGGGTTTTTATCCCGGGGCCGCATCCCCCGACCCCAATGCTAAAACCCTGCTGACTCAGGGCCATACAACCCACTTCTGGTTGCACCGCTGCCTGACGCGCAAGGCGCCCTCCTTCTCCTGACGATGATGAAGCCCTTCTTCTCCGGCTCCCAATGCGGTCGGCTACATCATCATCGATTTGTTTTCATCATCACTGCGTCCTCACCACCAGTCTTGGGATGCAAGGCGACCCCTCACAAAATGTCCCATGCCACTCTCCAATCTTTTACTTTGCCGCCTACTGCAAGAACAGGGGGTATTGGCCCCATTCTTCGCTGCCAATACTGCTGCTGTCCTCACAAAAATTTTTTTTCCTCGCTATATGTGGTGCGGGCCCAGACCACATAGTAGATCTCTGGCTGAGGGAACGGATGGGACAGAGGCGGGGTTTTGGGACGGTGGGGCCGCTGACCCCTCCTGGGGGCCATGCCAAATAAGGGGTTTTATTGACATTTCCCCCCAACTTTGGTGGGGTTGTAGATTCATTGGAAGGAAATGGATGACCTAGTCGACCCAAACAAAACCATTGGGTTGATAAAAAACACCGGCCCCTAGATAAAAAAACCCGGAAGTTTTGGCCTCACCCAGTGACCCCTTTGCGACGTCCCCTTGCTTCGCGACCTGGGCCCGCCCAAATGTTTTTTGCCCCTGCCCCCCGCAGGTGAAAAAGCCTCCCCTCTCTGTCTGTCATACGTTTGTTCTAAAAAGTACAGAACTGTTTTATGAAAATACTGTTTTTTGATAAATACACACCCTGTATTTGACTCCAAAAGAACCCCGTAACAAGCTTTGGGGAACCCTTGGATATACATTGGCTCCACAAATGGGGAGGAAAAAATTTACTTGTGTGTGCCGTTTTTAAAAAAAAACTTTTTTTTTTTTTCTGAATATAAAACACAAAGATCTTAATTAACCTTCGGATATGAACTATACTACAGGCAAAATTTCTTCTTTGGCGATGAAAAAAGAACTTTCTTTTACTAAGTAAAACTGCAGAAAAATACTTAGTTAACCTTTGGATGTAAATTGTGCAAAAGAAATATGCTGCCCAACAATTACCAACTTTGTAGCTGTTAAAACGGCGTGTATTTTACGGAACACAACAACAGAAAATCTGTAATTAACCTTCGGATATGAATTATGCTATCAGCCAAAATTTTTTTCTTTGGCGGTGAAAAAAAAATTTTCTTTTTTGAATACAAAATCAAAAAATACTTAGTTTTTCCCCTTTGGGTGTAAATTGCGCAAAAGAAATTGCTTCCCAACAATTACCACTTTTTAGGGGTTTTTAAAAAAAAGGGGTTTTATTTTAGGACCCTCAACAACAAAAAAAATTTGTAATTAAAACCCTTGGGATATGAATCAAGCTACAGCCAATATTTCTTCCTTTTCCGGTGAAAAACAACGGGTTTTTTTTACTGAATACAACTGGCAGAAAAATTTTTAGTTTTAACCCCTTTGGGTGTAAATTGCGCAAAAGGGAAAAGGCTCCAACAAAATTTCCAAACTTTTTTGTAAGGGTTTAAAACGGCGTGTATTTATTTTAACACAACAAAAAAAAAACTTTTTAATTAACCTTCGGGTATGAATTATGCCCATAGCGAAAATTTCTTTTTTTGGCGTTTTAAAAAACGTTTCTTTTAGTTGACTAAAACAGCAGAACCAAAACCCTTTAAATTAAACCCGGATCCTTTAAATTTCGCAAATGAAAATTTTTTGGGGCCAAAAATTTAATGGTATTTGAAATTTTAAAAACGCGTTTTTTTAACGAATTTCAACAGGAAAAAGGGGTTAATAACCCTTGTAAATCAATGTTCTCAAGAAAAAAAAACAATAGGGATTAACCCCTTAACGAACCCGGGGGGTATCATTAAAATTCCCGGTCCCTAAGGGGCTTTGCAGGGGGGTCGGGTCCCCGACCCCCCCCCACAGCCCCCGGTGTTTAGCGGCAAATCGCCGCTAACAAACCCTCAGTAACAGCGCCGGCGGGGGCTCCCCCCGGGCGTTTTTTTTACCCATCAGGGGGGCCCCTGCAAAGATTTGGGCCCCGGGGTTTTTTAATTAAACCCCATCGGTTGCCGGGCGCACCCCCATAGGGGGCGGGGATCCATAAGCTGCTAAGCTGCCCGAAACCATCACCAGGCATTGTGGTTTGGGGAGCCTGGGAAGGCCCCCGTCACTTACCCTGGCCCCGGTTTTTCCCCCCTATTCCCTCCGCAGACAGGGAAATGGGGAAAAACCCCCACCCTTTGTACACCCTAAATTTAATTGCCCAATTCAATTCAAATTTGTTGTAATTTAAAAAACGCCCGGGCCCCCTAGTTTTTCAAAATTCCAAAGGGGGCCTCAAAGGGTTTCAGTAAAAAAAAAAAAAAAAAAAAAAAAAATTTTAAAGTTTCAAAAAAAAAGTATTAAAAGTTCAAATTTAACCCCCCTTTCCCCCCCTTTTACAAATAAAATCAAATTTAAAAATTAAAAAAAAAGTTACACAAATTTGGTTTTCACCAACCCCAAGCTCCAAAAAAGTCCGATCTATAAAAATATAACATCATTTAAACCCAAAGCCCGAAACACCCTAAAGAAAAAAAAAACCAAACGCCCAAAAATTGGGGTTTTTTTTTGGTTTTTTTAAAGCACTCAAAAAATGGAATAAAAATGACAAAAAAATTTGCATGCATTTCCCAAAATGCTTTTGCGAATTTAAAAAATACAATTTAGACCCCGCAAAAAATCCCCCTCATTGACGCCGTACAAAAAAATTTTTGGTCCCTTTTACAAAATAGCGCTGTGGCGAAAATTTTCAAAAAATAGAAAATTTTTTGGAAATTTTTTTAAAGGTACCAAAAAAACAAAAACCCAAACCATTTTTGGTATTGCCGGATTGTAAAAACCCTGAAAAAATACAGATAACACTTTATTTTTACCGAAAAATTGAACGCCGAAAAAAGGAAAAATTCCCCCCCGAAACCCCCAAATTGGCGAAAATGCATTTTTTTTTCACAATTGCCCTCCTTGGGAATTTTTTTTGCGGTTTTCCCAGTATATTCTATAGTATAGTGAATAAAACCAATAAAGTACATCTTGTCCCGCAAAAAAAAACCCCCTCATTGTCTTAGTGGAAAAAATAAAGAATTTTAGGGTTTTCAGAGGCGAGGAGGAAAAACAAACTTTTTCCCCAAAAAAAAAAACGGGGGTCCTAAGGGTTAAAATGTACATGCAGCTGCATTGGACGCACACTGGATTTCAGATCCAATACCCCACAAAATAAGAATTAGAACGTAAGAGAAGCAGTCTCTGAGACAAGCTGTGACATCCCCCAAAAATTGCTGTATAAAAGTGAGTTCTTTAGTATGAGATATCACAAGCAGCAGCAGCGGCGGCAGCACCTTCCCTACACAGCACAGTGAGAGGAGTGTGAGGAACCAGCATGGCGCCTGGACTTATATAGTGCGGTGACGTACAGAATCTCCCCGGGTCTCTGTTTTGGTTTCATCTCTGCACATGTCATGTAGGCTACCCCTTTTTTCCTCCCAGACTTCTTTGTCCCATGTAACGCCATGTGCTCGCAGCCATTTTATCAATCAAAAACACGTTTCGTTCCCGCGAATCACCCTAAACTTCGACTTCGTTCAGAATCGAAGTTTTCCTGAAATTCTAAACGAATTTCACTTCATTAGAATCAATTCGCCCATCGCTAATGAGAATGATTGGACTGGAAGAAAATTCTTGCAAGTGGGTAGGTTACAGGCTCAGTGAAATAAAACAAAGGGTGGTGATTAACGGTGCATACTCAGACTGGATCCTTGTTACTAGAGGGTTACCACAGGGTTCAGTATTGGGCGCTATCCTCTTTAGTATTTTCATTAATGATCTTACACATGGATTTCACAGTAGAATATCGATCTCTGCAGATGAATACTAAGCTCTATGAAGTAATCAACACAATAGAGGATAATGTTTTATTACAAAGGGATCTGGAAAAGTTGGAGGCCTGGGAAGAGAAATGGCAGATGAGGTATAACACAGATAAATGCAAGGTTATGCACATGGGGAGCAAAAATCCAATCCATGATTACATGTTAAATGTAAAAATCCTGGTGAACAGTAAACTTAACAGCAGCTGCCAAGGCAAACAGGATTATGGGGTATAAAGGGGCCTAGATGCACATGGTGAGAACATTATTCTCCCATTATACAAGTCACTGGTCAGACCACACATGGAATATTGTGTACAATTTTGGGCACCAGTTCAAAGGCGGGCAACAAAAACAATAAAAGGACTTGGTGGACTACAATACCCAGAAAGATTATTTAGTTTACAGAAAAGACGGCTTTGTGTGGCATAATAAATATGTTTATATATATTAAAGGTTAATATAGAGATCTTTTTATACCCAGGACTGTATCCAGAACAAGGGGGCATCATCTACATCTTGAGGAAAGAAAGTTTCTACATAAACATAGAAAGAGATTCTTTACTGTAAGAGCAGTGAGACTGTGGAACTCGCTGCCAGAGGAACTTGTCATGGTAAATTTACTAACAAAGTTCAAAAAGGGTCTGGATGAATTTCTAGAGTGTAATAGTATAACAAGTTATAGTGACTAGGATTCTGGAGTAGGGTCGTTGATCCAGGGATTTATTCAGATTTTTGCCTTACACTTTAGCAATATAGACTGAACTGGATGGATGTCTGTCTTTTTTCGGCCTTACAAACTATGTAACTATGTAAACATATTTGTTATGTCACCCCAAAACTGTTTCTTCAGTTTAGTTGGTGCCAGCCAGTACATTACCACCCTGGACCTAACCAAGGTTACTTGCAGATTCCCCTGTCAGAGGAGGCAAAGGAGAAAACTGCCTTCACCACCCCAGATAAGGCTCTTTCAGTATACCAGGATGCTTCCAGGATGCAAGGTGCGCCAGCTATGTTCCAGAGAGCAGAGAGGTTTTAAAACCCCATACCTGTTTTGCCAACTATTTGTGTGGGTCCGATAAGGCTTTAAAGAAGGCAACCTGCAATGCTTTATTTACTTTATTATATGAGTAACTCAATGATTACATAAAACTACAAGAAGATAGTGTGATATTGTATATACTTTTGCATAATATAGATTATAAAGGCAAGGCACGCATAATATTGGTTACAAAGGCAAAGCACGCATCATATGGATTACAAATACTTACATCACACCTATGTATGGGTCAAAGCTTCATCAGGCATCTTATAAGCATCATCTATTGGCATCAACTGGTAACACGGACCAGCGAAGATAGAGAGATTTTCCTGAGACAACACCGTGCACGGGTGCCCCCATATACAGGTCCAAGCTTCACCAGGCATCTTATCAGCTTCATCTATCAGTATCATCAGCTGGGAGAAGGGGCCAGCGAAGATAGAGAGATCTACCTGGGATCCACACTGTGGCCTTGAGGCGTCCCTCTATAGCCCACAGGTACAGCTACTTCTAACTTCGCAGCAAACTTTCCCAGCTTATATCTTACTTGAAACAAATGCCTGCGTAACCAAGTGTTACGCAAGCTGACAGATCAGTACTTTTCCAGTATAAGGCCTCCCTCCTTTGAATGGCCAGTTCTTAAGAGGTTAACCTGGCACTGGATAAAACCCATGACTAGATGCCGAGCGACCCTGAACCATGAACACATTGGTTCCCATGATTTTCCTCCAAACATCGCTGGGTAGTAATTGTTTACACCAGCACAGAGCTATGTGGCTTACTCAGTACAACGCTCCCACAACAACGAGGCCCTGATAACAACCCTCTTTTCCAATATACTTGTTACGATACTGGTGTGTATGGCTGGAGTCCAATGGCAGGGGCTAAGACACAAACACAAGGAGGCACTGGAGTCTTGATCTGGAACAGCAGAAAGGCAAGGATCCAAGGTGAGGAGTAGCAGGAGACTGACGAGCGGTAAGCAGGTCACTCGAGTTTGCAGGGTGGACTGCGATGAGAGGAACAAACTGAAAGTGAGTTCCTAGGCGAGAGGACTGTAAGCTAAGCAGGAGCTAGGACACAATACTCAAGCAGGAAGTAACAGGCTTGAGGAGTTTATATAGGACCTGGGACAGGAAACAGGAAACAAGATGGCAACCAGCTGAGACACGATCCACCATCTTGACTGAGGGCAAACTTAAGGGCAAACACAGTAGCAAGTTCCACGGTATAGCAGAGCTTCCTGACATTACTCCCACCTCAAGAGCGGCCTCTGGACGATACCTGACTCGGTCTTTCCGGATGTCTTTGATGAAATTGTCTTATCAATCGAGGAGCATTGATGTTACTCACGGGTTCCCACGAATTTTCTTCGGGCCCATAACCTTGCCACTTAAAATGAGGTATTGCAGCTGGTTCCTGAAAATTCCGAGTCCAGGTTTTCGCTCCACAACAAATTTGTTCTTGCCCATCGATCTCCACTGCATCAGGAGGGGGAGGAACACGACCTGGAAAGGGGTTGGAAAACGGCAGGCTTTAAAGAGATACATGAAATACAGGTGGATCTTCATAGAGGGTGGGAGTTTGAGCCGAACACTACTGGACTGATTATCTTGATGCTCTTATATGGCCCACAAACTTATGTCCCAGTTTTGGTGAAGGCACTCTAAGTTTCAAATTTCTGGTAGACACCCATCCCTTTATCCCCTACTTTAAAAATTTGGGTTTGCTGGTCTTCGACGTTTTTTCTGCCATCTTTGTAATTTTCCTTGAGCCCTCTCTAAGTGTTTCCTTAAATAGTTGCAAATTTTGCTGTAGTGTAGAATCCTTTCTGCGGCAGCTGGAATTTTCGGAACAGCAGGGAATCAGGAAGTATGTTTGGATGGTATCCCAAATTTGCAAAGAAAGGCGTTTGTTTGGTGGAGGCATTTTGGGATTTTGTTGTACGAAAATTCAGCCACAGGAAGTAGATCAACCCAGTCATCTTGTGGGTGACAAATATAGAAATCGCAGGTACGTTCCAGGGTCTGATTAGTGCGTTCAGTCTGTCCATTAATTGTGGATGAAAGGCGGTTGATAGATTAATATCAATGCCCAGTGCTGAGCAAAGACTCCGCCAAAATTTGGATGTAAAACTGCACCCCACGATCGAGATCACTTCAACAGAAACTCCATGCAGGCGAAACACATTCTGAATTAATGAGGTCAGCAGTGTCCTTGGCAGAGGGTAGCCCGGGTACATGGGATGAAATGTGCCGCCTTGGTGACCCGGTCAAACTACTACGAGAATAGTAATTTCCCTTTAGAGGTAGGCAGGTCTACGATTAAAGTCCATGGAAATGGAACCCCAGGGACGAGAGGGACTGGAAAAAGGGCTGTAACAAACCCGTGTGGAGAACGTGGAGTCTTGCATCGGGCACAAACGTTCACATGATGTCACATACTTCCTTACATCCTTTAAATATTTGGGCCACCAAAAGAATGGGGATAGAAATTCCTTGTCTTTGCACTCCTTTGTGCCCAGCAATCTTAAATCATGGGCTATTTCTCAGGATCTTCAGTCTTACTGTTTTCGGGTATATTAGCTGCTGCCCGTGGCCCACATCTTGTTCTTAAGGACAAATGCACATCATCGGGTGGTTGAGACAACAAGGAGTCGGTGCCATAGGCCTCTCTTATTCTTCAAGCAAGTCTTTATTATGGATTACTCCCACAACAGTAGACTCCAGGAACAATTGTTTTGAGCGGAACTAGAAAGGATTTGGAATCATTGAAAAACATTCTTGATAGGGGCTTTCCCCTTGCCATTAGGGGATCCGGGCCGTATGAAATTACAAAATTAAATTGATTGAGGAAAAGACTCCAACGAGCTTGGCGAGGAGATAGACTTTGGCCGATCTACAAATTTCCCAAAATTTAAACGGTGGTCAGTAAGAACGATTATTTGCTGTGAGGTTCCCTGAAATGGTGCCCTCCATTCCTTAAAGGCTGCGACAATCGCTAATAGTTCTTTATTCCCCACATCATAATTCTTCTCAGCAGATGATAAACGTCGGGAGAAAAACGCACAAGGATGTAAAAACTCTTGTCTCCTGTTCTCTGAGATAGAATAGCCCAATAGCACAGTCTGAAGCATCCACTTCCACAATGAAGGCACATTCTGGGTTCAGGATGAATTAATACAGGGCTGTAAGTGAACTTGGCTTTTGGGAAGGAGAAGGACTCTTGTGCTTGAGGAGACCAAACCAAAAGCATTCTTGTTCTTAGTCAACTGTGTAAATGGGAGAAAAAATTTCTGAAAATTCTTAATGAAGCGTCTATAGAAGTTGGCAAACCTATGAAACGTTGAACATCTTTTATGTTTCTGGGAGTAGGCCAGTCTACTATTGCTTTAATCTTACTAGAGTCCATCTGTAACCATGAGGCGAAATAACATAGCCAAGGAATTGGATCTCAGTCTGATGAATTCACTTTTTTTCAATCTTGATGTAGGGGATGGTTTTCTCTCAGACGTTCTAGAACAAGTTCACATGTCTCTGGTGTTCTTCCATTGAGTTGGAGAAAATCAAAAATCGTCCAGTAGATACTATTGAAACTGGTCCAGAGGTCTCTAAAGATGTCAGTGACGAGATGTTGGAAGGTGGCCTGGGGCATTCAAATGCCAAAAGGCATAACACAATTTTTCAAAATCCCCGTAACGTGACCTAAAAGCTGTTTTTCCCATTCATCCCCCGATCTGATACGAACCAAGTTATAGGCCCTCTTTAGGTCTAAACTGGAAAAAATCTTTGCATTTTGTACTCTTTCCAGAAGTTTCGGGATCAGTGGTAAAGATAACGGTTTTTTAATGGTAATCTTGTTTAATTCTCTATAATCAATACAAGTCTCAAGGGAACCATCTTTTTTTTAACAAAGAATATGGAGCCCCCGCGGGTGAGGAAGATGGGCTGAGAACCCCTTAGCCAGATTTTCTTCTATGTAACCCTTCAAGGCTTTTAATTCGGGACCTCCAAAGGATAATGTTTCCAAAAGGTATTGGTGCACCCGGAAGCAATTCTATGGGAAAACATAGGGTCGGTGTGGGGGAAGCTTTTTCTGCATTCTGTTTGCTGCAGACATCCGCAAATTCCAGGTATACTAACGTTAGCCTATTGACTTCTTGTCTTGAACTGGGCTTCAGGGCCTTGTTCGAGTGAGCTGTTGAGCGGCCCATCTCCCACTGGGAAGCTTATCTCCTTGGTTTCCCATTAATCACTGGATTCTGTGCTTGCAACCAGGGGAGACCCAGGATGACGGGAAAGTGTGGAGAAGAGATTAATAGAAACGACAGAAACTTCAATGATGTTGAGAAGTCTAATGACTTCAAGTGGTTGGGTCTCTTGATCCACTGGCCCAGACTCAGTGGAGATCCATCTAGGGTCTCCATTACCATGGGGGAGAGCTTTTTCTGATCTAACCCCATGTTTTCGAGCAAAGGACAGGTCCATAAAAAATTTCCCACTTTGCCCCAGAGTCCACCATAGCCGAGGTGGATATCCACTGGGAGTTAGCCAGAATTTAATAGGAAGGAAGCAATGAGAGTCTTTGTTCCCCTTTCTTAATATGCGGTGCCACTGATGAGATGGAACGGACAACTGCTTTCTCGATAATTCTGTCTCTGAAGCAATGGATTCTCCATCTGAGCAGTCAGGATCCATAATGGCTGCCACCAATCTCCCTTGGACGGCTAGGGCAGTTGATAAGGAAGTGGTCAGACTTCCCCCAGTAGAAGCATAAACTCTCCCAAGCCGATGCTCTCTTTTGTCAACGCTCTCCGCGTCTTAATATAGAATCTACTTGCATAGGTTCACTTCCTGATTCTCTGCGAGTTCTTCCCAGGGGTTCCTTGGGAAAGGAACGGGAACAGACTGGGGCCCGCCCTTTGGGATCATAGTTCAAAGTAGCCCATTTTTCTTGTCGCCGTTCAGAAAAGCCGGGTATCAATTCGGATGCAGTGATTTATGAAAGCATCCAAACCTAAGGGGGCTTCTGCACGGGCCAGTTCGTCTTTTAATGAGCTGCATAGTCCTTTCCTAAAAAAAGACATCTTTGCTGCATCATTCCAATTGGTGTCGATTGCCCCCCCTCTTGAACCCATTGCATCTCGGCCACGGGGCGTTGCCCTGACGCAATGCTGCTTCCGCTGTAGGATGGCTGCTTCCCCTGTACACCCGAATGGGAAACGTCCAAACATTTGACTCATGGCGTCAATGAATCCTCCAGGTGATTCAAACGGGCGTCTTGGGTCTCAATCAAAGGGGGTAGCCCAGGCAATTGCTTTAAAGTGTCAATAGCATAATGATGCATAGCACCTTAGACCTATCCGTCGGAAACTGTGTTGGATTTGCGTCAAAGTAAATCTGCATTGGTTAAGGAACCCCCGGGAAATTTTTCACGGTCCCCGCCAAATCTAAATGGAGGCAACTTAGGGCTCAACTACTGGAACCAATGTGGGGGTGGTCCGGACGCTTGGGTTTTCCAAGTGGAGTATCCTGTCGGATAATGTCTGCAAGGTTCCACGTAGGTCTTTAATGGTTTGTCCATAGACTTGGATGCTGTGTGAGGTCTGGCCTTCAAAAGGTCATATTTCATCCTCAATGCCTGCATCTCAGTGCGCATATTAGCCACAGTAGTGTGAAGTTGCTTGATGCGAGCTTCTGGGCTTCCAGCCCCGGCGGACTCCATTTCCGGCTTGAGTATCCTGTTACGATACTGGTGTGTATGGCTGGAGTCCAATGGGAGGGCTAAAGACACAAACACAAGAGGCACTGGAGTCTTGATCTGAACAGCAGGAGAAGGCAAGGACCAAGGTTTAGGAGTAGCAGAGACTGACAGCGGTAAGCAGGTCACTCGAGGTTTGCAGGGTGGACTGCAGGAGAGGAACAAACCCGGAAAGTGAGTTCCTAGGCGAGAGGACTGTTAAGCTAAGCAGGAGCTAGGCACAATACTCAAGCAGGAAGTAACAGGCTTGAGGAGTTTATATAGGACCTGGGACAGGAAACAGGAAACAAGATGGCAACCAGCTGAGACACGATCCACCATCTTGACTGAGGGCAAACTTAAGGGCAAACACAGTAGCAAGTTCCACGGTATAGCAGGAGCTTCCTGACAATACTGTTTCTCACAAACATTTACCAAGCGCTAGGAAAATTATAGCTTAAAGCCTGGCTATTATCATCTATAATTCTTAAAGTGATACTGACAATATGGATTCCAGATGGTCAATAAATCTATTAGCACTACATTACCAGGGGACGGTATTGTGGTGTTTAGTACTTACTGGGAATCCCATCTAAGTAAAGTACAAGTGGCACTTGATGCGCTCAGAAAAGTTAAGTTTACTGCTAAACCCAAGTATGCAATAAGGCTAGCGGAGGAATATATCGTAGGAAAGAACACAATAAAACCCCAGATAAACAAGGTGATTAAATGCTGGCCACAACCCCTTAAAAAAAAGCAAGTAAGGGTATTCCTGGGTCTTGTGGGCTACTACCGTAGGTTCATGATAAATGTTGCTTCCATTGCAGCCCTACTGCCTGACAGCAGAAAAGTCTTTTCAAGCCCTAAAAAAATCCCTTTGTAGGCAGTCGGTCTTAGTGGCATAAGACTTTTACAGAGAATTTATTGTTCAGACTGATGCCTCAGAGGTTGGTTTGGGGGCAGAAACATTGCAGGACATGAAAAGGGAAGAACTCCCCATTACATATTTAAGCAGAAAGCTCACATCCTGCAAAAGGAAATAGTAAATTTTGGAAAGGCCATGAAAGTTCAGATCGGAAACCCCCTAAAAGTGGATGTACTGAAATAAAGGCAATAATGCAAGGGTGAAAAGGTGGTTCCTTTTATTGCAGTATTGGGCAAAAGGGAGGGGATATTGAGGCAACCAGCAGGAAAAATAGTAGAAGGCAGGTATTTGCCAAGCAGGTTGCCGTATCAGTGTTGAAGTTCCAGGGATGTCAGTGTAGCCAATCCTGCAGTAAATCCCGGCATTTCCATGCAGCTAAATTGCAGCAGAACTGCATATGTGTCATTGAGGTCTCGGGACTCATTGGGAATAGTGTTGAGCGATTACGTTGGCTATCGACATCAGGCGATAGTCGATAGTCGGCCACCAGCGATCAGGTATGACGAGAGTGAGCAGTCGATGATGAGCGATGACCATTAAAAATCTATGGGAAAAGCAACAACACCCTTTATTCTTACCACCCAACAGGGCTGAGAAGCTGGAAATAAAAATCCACAACAGTCAAATGGATACGTGCTACATCTTAGGCAACACCCTTTGGTTATAAAAGCCACAGAAAAAAAAACACACACCATTCACTATCCCTTCTTGTACCAAGCCTGCCCCTTAAACCTGCATCACCCAAAAAAAAAAAAAGGCCCAGAAGGCAGTATATTGAACCATCATTTACTTAACTGGAATTGAATACCCCTGTCCGGGAACGCACTGACCCCAAAACGCATGCCCCCCAATTTAAAATTTGGGGAAAAAAAAGTCTTTAAACCACCATTTTATTTCCTGGACATTGACTTACTGTCCGGCCACACATGACCCCCAAACCTGCATGACCCCCACTTTTAAAAAAATCCCGGAAAAAGGATCTTTAAACCACCTTTTTATTTTCACGGCATTAAATTCCCCGTCCGGGGCCCACAGCATGAGCCCAAAGCGCATGCCCCCAGATTAAAAATCCGGAAAAAGGAGTCTTTAAACACCATTTTAGTTAAAATGGACTTTGACTATACCTTCCTGGAACGCAGTAGACCATTAAACTGTCTGACCCCCAGATTAAAAAGTCCCGGGAAAAGGAGCCCCTTTTAACCCCCTTTTAGTTGGACATTGAATACCTGTGCTGGCCAAGCATGACCCGGGGCCGCAGTTCAGTTGGGGTTGAGAGCCCAGGCGGGCGTCCGATTTTTAAAAACCGCAGGTTAAAACCCCTTTATACGCAGCAACAAAAACTGTCGTGCTGAAGCGAGTGCAAAAGGGGAATGTAAACTCCATTTCCCTCAGTACACATCAAGCCGGGTTTTAGCGTTTACCCCTCCTTTTGGTGCGGACCAATGAGCTTCATTTGGAAATACTGGTGGTTAACGCCCCTGTTCCCCCCAGGTGCCCTTTTTTTGGCATTTTTTTTCTCATTTTACTCAACTGCGGGGAAGGAAATTGTCTCTGTACTTGTCCTGTCCCTCTCCAACTCCATGTCCCTGAAAAAACCTACACGTCAAGTTTTCCTGTCCCCCTCCCTTGAAAATTCGGGGAATTTTTTTTACCAGCTTTTTTGTACATCAATTTTTTATAGTTTAATTCAAAAACCCACAATTTTAAAATAGGGGGAACCCACCGTGTCTTTTTTCTCTTTTTTTTAATTTTTTAAATGGGTTTCTAATAAGGGTTTGATAGTATGTTAAAGCTTGCAAAAACAAGTTTTTTTGCAATAGTGCCCCATTAACAGTGCCTACCCATCCTTTTCTGACAGCACCATCACCCTTAAACCCCTCTTGCAAATTTTGAAGAACAAATTTTGTTTAAAAAAAATTTTTTTTATAAAAGGGCCTGTAGTATAACTGATTTCAAAGCAAAATGCCCAAAAATTCAAAGATGACCCTTGAGCCACTTTTGGACAATTGTAAAACAAATGTCGTTAGAAACAACATTTTTTATAATAGGAACCCGTATTTTTGCGCATTTCAAAGAGCATGACCCCAAAAAAATTTTAAAAATACTTCTTTCCCCCCCTGTTAAAAAATTTTAGGGGGAAATTTCCCCTTAGAAGCCAATTTCTGTTCCCAAAAGGGCCGATTTTTTCTGTATCCACTGCTTACATGACCCCAAAAAATTATAAAAAGACTTCTCAGCCCTATTAAAAATTTGTGAGGGGGGAAATGCCCTTAAAAGCCACATTTCTGTTCCAAAAGGACCCAATTATAGCTGATCTCACAGCAAAAATGAAACCCCAAAAACCATTTAAAAGCAAAACTTCTTTAAAAAAAAGTGAGTAAATGGAAACGGGGTTGCATGAAACCTTGTGTCTTTTTTCATCTCCTCACAGCAAAAAACCCCAAAATGAACTGTTTGGGGAAAAAAGAATAAAAATTGCAGTAAGAAATGATCATTTTTTAAAAAAAATTTTCCCAAAAGGACCATTTTTGTTGAAAAGGAATGTGAAGTAGACCGGCAAATAATCGGGGACCTCGGCAAATTTGGGCCCCAACATCATCAGAGACCTGCCGATTTATCTTGATGAAGTCAAACGATCCCCATTTTCTGTGGGAAAACCCGGTGCGTTTGTCTGTAAAACTCCCCCCAGCGTGCTGAAGGTCCGCTCAATATGACCCGGCTGCTGGGCAGGCAACCCTCTTGACGTGAAGCCAGCTCGGGCCATTCGCCATTTTTGATACCCCGAAGACTATTGGGGCCGGAAAACATAAAAAAACATCGTTTTTGAGACGCAATAGTCGTGCACCATGACTTAAATGATCTCTGTGTATTGGATTTGGGGCCCTGCATTGCAGCATTGGGAGGGTGGAAACAAAGACGCCCGAGGTCACCCCCTTTGGCTTTTGCCCCTTCCCGCTGCGGGCCCCTAGCCTCTTGCACTCAAATGCTGTCCGTCGCTGATGTTGTTCCACCTGACATTTGGGGAACGTGAATCAAACCAATAAAGTCTCCATTGATCAAACACAAGGTCTCCTTTTCCTCATTTTATCTCTATTTGGGTGGGTGGAAGGAATGCTGAGTTTTGTTTGTACCGGGGATCCGGAGGGGGCCCACCCAGTAACTGTTTTTTCTTTTTTGAGGGCCCTTTAAATGGAGGACATTTTGGGAGGAAATGGAGCACCCAAGACTCATGTAGAATGACCCTTGTTTTCCCCAAACCTCGGGGCGGGGCACAGCAAACGATCTTCCTCTCTTCCCCCTCTGCCTAAAATTCGCCAAACCTCTTCCAAAGGGGGGCCGGTAAATCGGTTCTGGGAAACCCCTCCTCCTCCTCCGCGCCCCGGCACAGTTCAACACAGCCCTGACTTGCCTGAAGAGCACTCTGAGAGCTGATGCGCCACCTTGCACTAGCTTGGACCCCGAACCCCCTGCCTAATGAAGACCGATGAAATTGTAAACTGTCGGCCTTGTGGTTTTTGACAGAGAAAGGCCCGTTCCGCATCCATGCCCCTCCCTCCTCCGTCGTGGCGGGACCGTTTTTCAGAGTGTCCAACGATCTTTCCAAACTAAGACACCACAATTTCATGCTAAAAGGGCTTGCCCCGCACTGCCCTTTTTGGGGTTCTTCAAAACGGCAAGGAGGGCAGAGCCTTTCACCTCCTCCACTCTCGGGGGCCAACCCCCGGGGCCCCCGCACCGCTGCTTGTCAGGCCATGTGTCACTTTGTACTGCGTAAGGGCATTGGGTCTGCCACATTCGCTTTACATGTGGGGGGTGGGAAATTCCAAACGGGTTTTTTCCCTCAACAATGGCGGTTGGACGGGGAGGCCGAGCTGACGCTGCAACGCACAGGCGGGACGAAGCAGGGTCGAAGGCGGAAGTGCGAAAATTAGACTTCGATCCTTTTTCAGCCCCATCCAGACCCGGGGACTCTTTTGAAATTTTTTGGACGACAAGGTTTATGACAGTGCCAGGCAAGGGATTGGGTCCAGCCTACCGATCTTTAAGGGTGGGGCCCGCCCGATTTCGCCCATTATCGCACCCACCTTTCATGCAAAGGTTTTGTCCCCCAGCCCGCCCGGTCTCGTTGCGGAGAGCCGTCCACACTCCGACCGTGTGGGACGTCTCCAAGACAGATTAATTTCAAAGGCCCGGTTTCTTGTGCAGTGATGCCACCCGAGGACCTTTGGGGAAAGAACCCGCAAAACCCTGTGGTTTTTTAAGAGCTGCGCCGGCCTGGGGCCCCCGCACCCCCAGGGGGAAACCACCCAGCTCACCCATGAGTTGTCCCCAGAGTATAGCAGCCTTGGGCCCTGCTTACTATCCATGTGTCGGTGGTCAGAGGACTTTTTGGGGACACAGAAGCTGACAACGCCTTGAAATTTTAAGGACACGGGGTGGGCCAGGCAGGGCGGATTTTCTGGAAAAAAAGCCTGCCCGGGATCTGGTATTGGGGGCAGGCAGGGGCCCTGACATGGCGGGGAAACCCCTCTTGTCCCCAACGGGTAGGGAACATTTTTCCCAAAGGGCCAAAAACCTGGGAATGCCGACATTAGGCTTTTTCTTTGGGATGGTTTGGGGTTTAAAATGTTTTTTTCTGCCCCAAACCTGGGAAAACAGAAGGCGGCTGTAGATGGCCACTGTAAACCGTGCAGGTCGTTTCAAACTTGGGAAAAGAAAGGGGAGGAGGGTTTGGTGGGGCTGGTGGTACTCGGGGACGGTGGAGGGCTAAGCGGGGGCTGATCCCTGTCAGACTCTGAGGAAAATGGGCACTGAAAAGGCTTTGGGGGTGGCAGAGGAGGCGGAGACAAGGGTGTGACAGTGGTTGGAGGCCCGGGGTTGGTCTGGGCCTTTTTTGGCCCAAATGTTTCCTCCCCTTTTAAACCCTCATTCGCGCATGTGACAGACATTTTTTGGGGGTTAACCACCCAGGTTCTTGCCCCTCTTATGCCTTTACGGGAAAGGGGCTATGAATCCTGGGGGAATCAGAGGGTTCTCAAAGAAGGCCCCGCTTGAGAGTCCTGGCCCTTTTTTACGGCGATAAGCGAGGAGCGGGGTTTGCGCTGACCGTGGCTGGCGGAATCATATCACGGACTTCTGCGACCGCCCTCCCCCTTTTGAGGTGGAACCCGTATGACAAAACCCCAAATTTCTCCTCCTCGCCAGTGATGAAGCTCTCGCAAGCAAATTTTGCTGAAAAGACCACGTTGGATCCGCAATGTCGTCATCATCATCATCAACACAGGTGACGGATTACCGTAATGACTGTATTTTGGGCTGAAAAATGTGCCCAAATAAGCCATGTGAACATGGCCTTAAGATTACATCTGTCATATTTAGTCTAAATCCAGCAGGATGTGACATGGAACAATCAGACACTACACTATCGAGATAGTTTTTTCCCAAAGCATAAAATACAAAATGTTTCTAAATGATTTTATAAGGGGTACAATACTGGGATATTACAGTTTCATAACGGACATAGTCATACACAAAGGGACACAAAGCAAAAGCAACAAACAGCCCAAAATAGTATATAATTTCCCACTTTCTGATGTTTAAAAAGGAAATTTGGGAGATGGGCTGGGGTTGGGAAAAAAGTTTTAATTTTGAAATCCTGAAGCCCAAGGGTTCAAGGGGTTAAAACCCCATGGGGGTTTTCATTTGTTAGTTAAAGGTCAGATAAAAGGAAACTTTTTAAGAATGTCTATCCGTACACTCACAGGCACAATACACTACAGAAATATTGCAGTCCCTTTTAAAGCAGGTAAGTGATCACATATTTATGTCTCCTACCAGGCATAAAAAAATATAAATTGAATGAAACATTAAAGAAATTTTTTTAAAATTTTTTTCAAAATAGGGGAAGGGAAACGAAAAATATACATGTTTTAAAGTTTCCCCAAAAAGGGTTAGGAAAACCCAAAGGGGAATTGGGTGCAAAATCGAAAGGGTGTATTAAAAATAACTGGCAGACAAACAAAAAAAGGAAAAATATTCGCAGGAGACTTCAAAAGGCACCCTTTAAAAACTTAAACACAAAAGGCTTGACTTCAGCTTAAAGGGGTTTTTCACTACAGGCAATCCCCGGCATTTTAAAACTGTTTTTTTTTGGGGTTATATTTTCAAACCCCGCATTAGGGGGTCTCTTCCCCCTTTTGGGCGGTTCTTCCCCCCATAAAAAGACATCAAAACCTTCCCCTTTTTCCCCCTCCCCCCCCCATCCCCTTTTCCCATCTTCATTAGGGTTTGACATAGGGAAATTACGTCTCCTCCCCCTCTCGGGAGAACCCGCCAAAGGGGGGAAGAAGTAACATTTTCATTTACTAGCAGCGTATACGCGACGCTTGAATTGAATAGTTATGGGTGGGCGAGGGGGCTTGCCCCGGCCCCCTGTTTCCTGCCCCTGCTCCCCCCTCCCCCCGGTCCACCCCGGGCGTAATTGGGGGGCGAAATTAATTAACCCCGAAAATTAAGCGGTGTGAAAAAGGCCTAATAGGGGCCACAAAGAGTCTGTGAGCTGGGGCCATAATGGAGATCAGATTTTTTTTAAAAAAATCTCCCCCTTTGAGGGGAATTGTCCCCATTTTCTTTTGCTAGCTTTTTAAAGGGGCCATTTTTTTGGCCCGTTTTTAAAAGGGGTTTTTAACCCAGTTTACAGGAAAAAAATAACCACTTTCCAACAAAGCCAGTTTTGACCTTCCTAACAGAGCCCCTTTTTTTTATATATATATCTTGCATTTGTCACTATTTTGGGAAAATAATTTTTTTGAAACTTTTACCAAAATGTACTTTTCCCAAAACTTTTCAGCCAGCCATTTTGGAGGGGGCCCAAAGGGTCTTTTTTGCTCATTTGGGATCGCCACAAAAAGGGTTTTTTTAAATTCCTAACAAAAGTCACACTACACAGCCAGTAGTTTCAACATTGACCTCAGCCAGTTTTATTCAACTAGCATACAACAGCAGGTCTTGCAAATTTTACAGCAAAAAAATGAAAAACAAAACCCTTCATGTCTTTCCACGGGTTTACACAGGGTAACCCCTTTTAACTGTACGGGAAACCTGGCCCCAAAAGCCCCACCAATTTTAAACATCTTGGCCACCCTCTTACCTGCCCTATTTCTAGCTTTCTCTCAAACCCTTTGGGTTTAAAGGGACCCTTTCCCCTCTCTCGGTTCCTTTTGTTTTTTTTCCCAAAATTTCTGGTAGCAAATCGCAGCCCATGATTACCGGGGAGAAGATTTTTTAAATGGGCCCTGAAAAACCCCTGGACCGGGAAATGGGGGAACTGCCACCCACCCAAATACAGCTGTTCCGGGAAAAGTCAATTCATAATGGCTGGGTATCAGCTGTACTTGGTAAGGTACAGGTGTCAGCAACCTATTGTTGCTGCCCGGGACAAAAATTTAAATTTCCTCACCAAGACCAGGCCCTCTTTGACCGTTCCTAAAAAGTGACCTGCAAAAATACCCCCAAAATTGTTTGGGGAGCACCATTTTCGACTGCCTAAGGTCACTCTGGGGACATTTTACATGTGATTTAGGAAATTTTTTTTTCTCACACAATTTTGCCCTTTTAAATTAGGTAAAAAAACATTCATTAAACCCACAGTTATACAACACAAATAAGTTTAAGGTCTTTTTTTTATTTTCTATGTCATTAGGTGGAGCCTATATGTTAGACACCCCCATTAATGACATATAGGAAACTGCACTAGTATTCAAAATAGCATTTATGAAGTTTTATTAACCCTCTTGGTTTTTAAACGGGGGAAATTTCACAAATTTTGTTTCAGATTTCATTTAACCCCTCAGTCACTGAAACAAAAGGGGGGTTAAACCCGGGAAAAAAAAACATGAAATTAATTCCCATGATTCCGCCGTTTTTCCCGGGAAAAATCCCTTAAAGTGGTCCCCTTTTCACTACTTTTACTCAACCACCCAGCCCATAAAAAAGGAGGCGCACCAAACTGGATTTTTTGGGGTTATTCAATTTTTATTAGGATTTTTCTGTGCTAAATTTTAATAAACACCCCTAAAAAATTTTAAAATTTTATTTTTTTAGGGATTAGCTGTGAAAATGGAAAATTTAAATTTTTTTTTTTAATTCAGCTTTAAAATGAAAAAGGGTTTTATTTTTCCCCCAACAAAACCCCGCAAAAAAGACACCCAAAAAGTGTTTCGTTAAATTTCCCAAAAAAAACAGCAATACCCCGTAGATGGATGGGGAAAAGGGGTTTGGGTGCATGGACTCAATTTACAGAGATGGACGGTATTTTTTTTTAAAACAAAAGATTCCCGGTAAATGCCAAAGTCATATTTTTCAAACCCCCAAAAAAATATCAGAACAGGTGAAATTTTCCAGAAGCCATCCTATTTTGGAATCAACACACCCCACAAAATCCATCTAGTTGTGTATTGTTTATTTCAGGCCCACAGGTGTTTCACAGTTTTTTCAGCATAGGGCCGTGAAAATGGAAAAAAAAAGAAATAGCAGTTTTTGCCCTTTTTTTTTTGGGTTTTAAATTTTTTCAATGGTTTTCCTGTACAGTAAAAATAAAAATTTATGCCCTTACTAAAGGGGTCAGAACAATTAAAATGATATCAATATTATATAGTTTTTTATGTCTTACTAGTTTTACATAATAGAAATGCGTATGTAAAAAATTGTGTTTTTATGTCATCAGAGTCTAAGAGCCATAACTTTTTATTTTTCTGTATATGGAGGGGGCCCCATTAAGGGGTTTTTTTTTCAGGATAATTTTTATTATTAATTTTTATTAAATTTTTAATATTAATTTTTTGAGCGTCATTAATTCCAGGGCACTGGGGGGCTACATACATAACATTTGCCAAAGTATAGTGGCAACGATAATTTATTTATAATACACTTATTTGGCTGCTCTGCAAATTCCGTACTCCAGTAAGCCCGTATGTTTGGGTATCCTCTCTCTGTACCCCATATTCCTATCATTCACACAAGCAATATGCAAGGCTGGTTATATTATTTTCATTTATTCAATTTCAAAACATTTTGTTACATACCAGCATCCTACAATGTGGCAATTTTTCTTTTACTATGTTTCATAAAATCCTGTTAGTACGCTTTTTTCATGCTTAAAAAAGAAAGTTTAATCTTCTGAAACGTCGCTATGAAGTGATGCGTCAGTCAGCTCTACAATATCATGATATGGACTATTAAAGAATTTATCCATGAAAAGCGTACTACTATCAAAGATAATTAAAGAAACATTGCCACATAGTAGGATGCTAATATGTAACAATGATATGTTTTAGAAATGAGTAAAAAATTAAAATAATATAATCAGTCTTGAGATTGCTTGTGTGAATAATAATAATCGATTAGCAACTGGTACAGAGAGAGAGAGGACTCTGCCCATGAAGACTTACAATGTACAAATAAGGAGGAAAGAGACAGAAGTTGATAACCTGGGAGAGCCAATGTTGGAATGGAGGAGTGGAGGAAGTTGAGGCTTTTTTTAAATTTTATTTAAATATTATTTTTATTATGACTTGAACAACCCCTTTAAGACTACTCTGTATTCTGCTTTTTAACAGCTTTTGTGTTATCTGGTCTTATCTCTATACAAAGGCTATTGAAAGGCATTGAGAAAGTTGACATTACATTCTGTGCTATGATTATCTATCTATCTATCTATCTATCTATCTATCTATCTATCTATCTATCTATCTATCTATAACTATTATACTGTACCTCAGAAATAGGCAAATAAGTAATGTTTTATACCATATCACTAAAAGGTATATATTTATATTTATAACAACACCCTGAAAAACTTTAAAAAATATCTAAGTAAAGCCTGTTTTAGGGCCTTATCAGCTTTTATGCTAATGATGAGCCATCCGTGAGTAAAGCAAAGATTTTGGTGCCTTAAATCTTCTGTTTGTTAATGCTTCCATTTTTAACCTTTATAAACATAAGGCATAAGGTCTGTTTTCCCAGGCCTCTCTATTAATGAGGTACCATATGCTTGTGTCTATGATACAATAAAGCAGAGGGTATGTAAACTGCAGCTAATCAATATCAGTTGTTTCTGGAAGTACCTATCTCTTTCTTTTAATGTTTCCTTTTAGCATTGATTTTTGTTCTATACCTATACTCCCTGTGTGCTCAAAAATCTGTCCTAATAAGTGATCATTGTGTTAAGCTCTGAACATGTGTACCATCTGTCTAACTGGATAGGTCTGAATCTAAAAGATATCTGTTAAAAAGCAATCGCATTGGCTGTTAGTCACTAAATGAGAATTGATGCTCCTTTGACCCTATTTAAGCATTTAAGTATTCATCCCACAAGCTTTGACAAATCAATGTAAAGTGGTGAGAATACTATATGATTTTGAAAGCAACAATCTAAGGTGTCCCCTATGTGGTCGGTTAGTTGAGAAGGTCACGACTTAATAATGCAGAAGAATGGAAATCATTTACCTGATCATTATGAAAATGTAAGTTAATATAAGTATAGAGAGGCTTTTTTTTACAGAGCTGCAGATACATAAAAGATAGTATAGACAGAAAGAAAGGCAGAAAAATTGTCCACATTAGCAACTCATTGACAGTCAGACGGCTCGTACAAATTGTACAGTATGTCTCTATGGGTCTAATTTAAAGAGCTTTCTGCAGCCGCAGCATTGGACGGTGCATAGATGAAAAAGAGCCAGTATGTGCTTTTCTCTAAAATGTTGAAAATCTCTGTGCTCTAAAGCTGTGCCTGCCTACAGTGCTTAAATTAGCTCTAAAAACTTCCAATGTATCTAATGGCATTCAGAAAACTGATGCAGCAGGAGCAGAGTCTAATGCAGCAAAAGGAACAGACCGATGTGCTTATGTTGTGAATATATTCAGGATCATATTCTCCAGCCTCTATTCATGTTGGCATCTAGTTGTTCCATTTACATGCAAGGCCATATTTCTGAAAACCCAGAGCCAGCTTTCTTGTGAGTCCTGAATTTTGATTTGTTTGCACAGTACTGAAAGTAGCTTTATTACCATTTGTATTACAACCCCCTTAATCTCACTGTATACTGAGCAGCTCCTACACAAGGAAGAAGAAGGTAAAGCTACAGGAAATGCTAAAGGATTTATAGGCAATTCTGCTGTTGTTTTTTTTTTTGTACTTTGAGATTCACTATGTCTATCAGCACTGGAAATCTGAGAAATTGTAGTTATGCAGTAAAATATGTGGAAACCTGACATATACCATATGTGGTTATTTAATAAAAAAATACGTAAACCTTAGAATTATTGCTCTATTCTCATCTACTCTGATATCTCTCTAATGAATTTCTGTGAGATTCCTTACAATCTGCATTGTGCATGTTACAGAAACTGCCCCAACTAAAGTTTTAAAGGGAACCTGTCACATAGGTTGTGCCCCCCTTGCTGAGGACAGCATAAGCTAGTGTCAGACCTTCTGTTTCCAGCGCTGTGTCCCTTATTCTGTAAGATGCAGCAGTTTTAGAGTATTTACCCCTCAAATCTTATTCATGAGTAGGTGTTAGCTCCACCCACCAAAGGCTAGCTCTGCCCACTGATATTTATTCACATGTTTCTACCTATTCAAAGTAATAGGTTTGTCAGTTGAGGTGGGTGGGGCTAGCCTCAGGTGGGCAGGGTTTGAAAAAAAAACTGACACTCTGAAGGACTCTTCGAATTACTCTTCTGGCTGAAAACTGCAGATTTGAGCATTAAAGGGGATTTGCTGAGAGATAGATTCTTACCTCTCCTTATCAGCCCAGGCAGAATGTCAACAAATCAAGCTGTCATGAAGCTGCAGGGGAGAGAGGGAGGGGGAGTGAGGAGTGGAGTGAGGAGTGAGGAATCCAAGGGAGAGTCTCAAAACTTAAGTGAAATAATAAACAGTACAACAGTGGATTAGCATGTCAGCAAGACAGCCTCAGACAGCACTGTCAGGAGCCTTATCTGCTAAGATGCTAATGTAATGTAAACAAATCACTGAGCTGAAAGAGAGAGAGACACACACATCGGAGAGCACAGAGCTGCATAAGGGATCTTGTGACATGTACACTGAAATAAAAAAAACTATAACTTGTGGATTCTATATACAAAAACGAACACCTTTTCTACACAGCAGCTTGAAAGTTTCTTCATGTTCTCTGTCATCAGATAAAGCAGATATCTAATCACTCTACAACTAGTTTTTTCTGTATACCAAAGAAAACATATTGCTACCCGGTGCCTTAAAAACTTCTGCAGCTCAGTCTCATCAGATAAGAAGCTCTCTCTGCGCAAGCCCATCCAGCTCTTGTCAGGCCGTATCTAATAGACTCTTTGAAGTAACCAAGGGCATGTAAGGAAGGCTGTAGCTCTCTCAGACTGCAATTTTTGTAATCACATATATTTAGAAAAGTGATTAAAAACCCATTTTGGAGGATCCCACGTCAACATTACATCGTGGCAAAACCCCTTTAAATACACGAAAACTACAGCATCTTACAGAATAAGGGACACATTGCTGGAAACAGCAGATCTGACACTAGCTTGTGCTGTCCTCAGCAAGGGGGGCATAACCTATGTGACAGGTTCTCTTTAAGTAATCTTCTGACAACTAAATATAATAGAAATTAAGAGCTGAGGACTTCAAGAAAGGCTTAGAAAATCACTTAGAACAAACTAATATTAACAGTTATGTAGTCATGTAGGGGCACATTTATTATGGCAATAACACCAGAATTCTGGAACAATTTGCACCAAAAATACTGGCAAACATGCCCTCCTCTATATAAGTTTGTAGACACTTCTGAGCCTTGTCTGTCAAAAGGGGAGTGACCTCTATAAAAGGGGCGTGGCTTCACAAAAAAGGGCATGACTTAGCTTGTGACACCACACACCAAAAATGTGCCAAAATTTTGTTGCAATTAGTGGCATAAAGTAAACCAACTGATAGAAGGTGTAAACTTAGACAGTCTAAAAAATGCACCGGATCTATCCCAATTTGTACTGTCTAAGCATAAGACAGTATTGAAAAATCTGCCACAATTAAATCCTGTTTTGAATGCTGATGTAGTCTGATAATTACTCTGGATCGAAGGGAGATGTTGCATTTTCAGTGCAGATTGGTCCATGCTTTATGAGTTTCTTACCTTTCTCAGGATTAACAGTAACATTGCTTCAATAGAGCCCTGTTCAGCTTAACACTGGTTTGACCAAATTTGTGAAAAAAATTGGTTTAAGAACGTTACAAACTCAAACTTTTTCTCTGATTTTATCCCTTTCTCTAATTCTAATGCGAACTATAACCATAATTTTAAATGTTTTTTCTCACCACGCAGTAACAGCCAGCTTTAGATTCATACTTCCTGGTTAGGATGTGGACGGGTCTATAACAATAATTGGCATATAAACTCTGCTATTCCTTTCTGAGGCTGTTACACTGAAATGTAGACTAGAGAGCTCTAAGGAGTGAAAATTTGTCTTTATCTTAAACAAACAAAGCCCAATTCCTAGAGATTACACACAGCAGGGAGTAATATCACCGTGGATGGACAGCAGCTTCCAGTTTATCAGATTAGAGAGAAGAGAAAGAAATGGTGGGTATCCAACAGAAACCTGTGTACACAGAAGAGATAAACTATCTCTTATCCCCTCAACAAAGCAAAATAGAAAAGCAATGTATTTAATAATAGTCTTCATTTACCTTCCCCTACATGTTGAAAGCTAATCATTGTAGTGAGAAAACTTCTTTAACTGTCAATTTTAGGCTGTTCTAGGGATTAATGTACCTTTTAGCATTCTTCCACTCCTCTTGTTACTACCACTGCTGTGTCAGTTAGAGTGTGACCATCCAATGTCACTTTCAGTCTCCCTAGATTAAGCAAAAGTGATGGTTGTGAACTTCTTGTGTTTCTAGCATGTATTTACCTACCTTTATCTGATATTTCCATGTCAGTATGCTAAACAACCTAATTACCAGACACCCCACCCGCTATCTTAGGCAGGGCTGTATTTTTTATTGCGCATACTAAGGAGTTGCCCAAGAGCCCCATGAACTTAGGGGCTCTGGATGGTCAGAGGTATGGAGACAACATTTGCTTCCTTTATGGTGGTGTTATTTGGAAACTGTATCACCATCATTTAGGGGCATCATACACCAAGAGATAGATAAACACTGAATATGTGAATTATTTCAAAGTGCTTTAGTTCTACATCCAGTTTATATGAAAATATGAGGCTGTTAGCGTACATTTTGATTTCAACTGTCAGAGCCAATCCAGCAACACCAAGAAGGTCTTAATTTAGATGGGCTAAAAACAGAATTTGGTTAGCACATCCATTTAGAAAAATGAGAATAAAGGTGCACACTGGTGTGGCAGCAAAAAGCAACAAAAACACAATACAGTATCAGCAGCACTTTATAAGCACTAGAAAACAGTTAAAGGAAACAGAATTTTTTTGAAAAAACATTTCTGCTGCTTTAGAATATATGAAAATGTTGAGGTTCTTAGGGGGACATGTATGAAAACTGTCTAGGTCTAAGCCTTTTTTTGTTGCCCTTAGCAACCATTCAGAGCTCACCTTTCATTTCATATAGTGCTCTGAGAAATCAAACTGTAAAAGCTGATCTGCCACAGCAAGGCGACCCTGTACAGATGGAAACCTACTCTATAATGTTACCTCTCTTGGGGCCACATGTATGAAATGGTTTTGGTCTAAAACTCACTTTTTCCCCATAGAAACCCATGGGGAAAAAAGTGAGTTTTAGACCAAAACCATTTCATACATGTGGCCCTTGGTGTCTGTTCAGTCCTCCACATTTCAGGGAGAGAAGATTCCAGCTATAACCTACTTTGAAAAATAAAATCCTAAATAAATAAAAATCCTGTGCGGATGGGTGGAGAGCAAAAAACAAGATTTGGGCTGGCCACTCCCCCATGTAAACAGTCTAAAGACAGATTTTGGTCCAAATCCATTTACAAAAATTAGTATTTCGGGTAGAATGCGCCAGCCTGTTTCCACCCAGGGACGCCATTTTGTTGCCGCTATAAACCCATGACTTAGTACCTATTACGCGGTTTCCAGATTGATAGAAGAATGGACATATGCGTATATGTCAGAGAAGAATGATGCCTGACATCAAGTTGATTCAGACACAAAATCCTTTATTTTGGTTAACAAAGTTAATGATATGCATTTTTCCTAGTGGTGCTGGTGGGTTAAGGTAGGTGTTCAATTTGTTTGTAAGTGACAAGCTTATTATGTTATTTTATGCTTTTCAAGTTTGTCTTATTATTTTTCTCCAGGAGCTGGAGGAGGCTGGGATGACATGCACTGTTTCTTTAATAGGAGAGGTTTTCTAAGAGATGCTATCCTGGAGTATCTCACTGAAAATAAATGTATAACACCGTTCCAGCATGGGTTTATGAAGGATCGGTCATGTCAAACTAATCTCATTGGATGTCATATATTTAGATTTTTCTAAAGCATTTGATACGGTCCAAAATGAAAGGTTGGGTTTAAGTAAAAAGAATGGCTTGACTGAGGAAAAATGGGGGCAAGTGGGTAAGCAACTGGCTCAGAGATCGAAAACAAAGGGTATTAAATTAACGGTATGTACCCCAGAACTGGATCCCTTTTACTATTGGGGGTACCACAGGCTCAGTATTGAGCCCTATCCTCTTTAATATTTTCATAAATGACTTACATAGGGTTTTGCACAGTAGAATATCGTTTCTTTGCAGATGATACTAAGCCTGTAAAGTAATCCACACAATAGAGGATAATGTGTTATTACACAGGGATCTGGATAGGTTGGAGACCTGGGCAGAGAAGTGGCATATGAGGTTTAACACTGATAAATGCAAGGTTATGCACATGGGGAGGAAAAATCCATTACATGATTACATGTTAAACTGAAAAACGCTAGGTAAAAGTGACATGGAGAAGGACTTGGGAATCCTGGTGGACAGTAAACTTAACTGTAGCAGCCAGTGTCAGGCAGCAGCAGACAAGGCAAATAGGATCATGGGTTGTATTAAAAGGGGCATAGATGCACATGATGGGAACATTATTCTCCCATTATACAAGCCACTGGTTAGACCACACATGGAATATTGTGTACAGTTTTGGGCACCATTGCACAGGAAAGACATTGTAGAGCTTGAACAGGTACAAAGGCGGGCAACAAAAATAATAAAAGGACGGGGTGGAATGCAATACCCAGAAAGATTAGCAAGTTAGGTTATTTAGTTCAGAGAAAAGCGGCTTCTGGGGAATATAATAATATATGTTTTAAATATAATTAAGGCCAATATAGAGATCTTCTGAAGATTTATTTATACCTAGGACAGTATTAAACAAGGGCATCCTCTACGCTTGTGGAAAAAGTTTTCTACTAAACTTTAGAAAGGGATTCTTTTACTGTTAAAAAAATGAGACTGTTGAACTCTCTGCAGAGGAAATTGTCATGGTTCATTCACTAACAAGTTCAAAAAGGTTTGGGTTTCATTTTCTGGAGCATAATAATATAACAAGTTATAGTGTCTAGGATTCTGGAGGAGGGTTGTTGATCCAGGGATTTTTCCGATTGCCAGATTGGAGTCGGGAAGGAATTTTTTTCCTAACATGAGGACAATTGGCTTCTACCTCATGGGCGTTTTTTACATTCCTCTGGATCAACCCTTTAGCAACACTTTAGCAAAATAGATTGAACTGGATGGGCGTATGTCTTTTTTGAGCCTAACAAACTATGTAACTATGTAAGAGGAATCTGCTAGTGTTGCTTGAATCTGTCTTTGTTTGGTTTGCCTGGGTTTAGGACATCTTGATCATTAACATTTTTACTATAATCCGTACCTTAAATTAGTGTTTTTCTCTGGGTTTGAATAAGCCAACTTATTCATTCTCTCAGATTTCTAGTCCTACAACAATGTCATTCTGAAGTAATTTTCATCTGACGTCACTTCGAGTCAAATGTAGTGATGTCCAATGTAGTCCAACACTAATGTGGCACTGGGCCGGAAATGACGTCAGATGAATGTGGCGGAACAACAAGGTAGCTGCAGGACAAGAAGCATCATTCAAAACCTGTAAATCACCATAACCCTCATCTCAATGTGAGGTTAGGGATATGACAGATTCTTTTGACTCATGGTTAAAAAAAATTGATTTGGCCAGACCAAAAGTGAAGCGCTTGGATGAAGTTCTAATTTGACTTTGACTCAAATCCTAAGCATAATAATGTCATTGCATTAAACTATATACTTTTATGTTTTAGTTACAATAAGCAGTGGCAACTGAAACGGACAGTATCTCACAAAAGTTAGTACACCGCTCACATTTTTGGGTTTATTATATCATATCTTTTCATGGGACAACACTGAAGATATGACATTTTGATACAATATACAGTGTATCACTTGTATAACAGTGCAAATATGTGTGTGCTCTCTAAATAATTCAATACACAGCCATCAATGTCTGAACTGCTGGCAACAAAAATGAGTACATGTCAATTATCCCCCCGTGCGTACAATACGATTGTTTTGTACGCACGGAGGGACAACGCATAATCATAGCTCTCTATTAGAGCTATGAATTACCATAATTGCGGCGTGCATTTTGCCGCGTATTAAGCGAAATGCGCGCCGAAATACATGGTAATTTAAGCCGTGTGGACATACTCTAAAGAAACTTCTGTGCTCTAAGAGGAGATAAAATGTTCTTAATCTCCTAACTAAATGCAAATCAAAACAGCAATGTATTTAGTAATAGTCTTCATTTACCTTTCCTACATGTTAAAAGTCAATCATTGTAGTGAAAAAAAAATTTAAGATTAACTTTCTACTATTTATTGCTGTTTCCAGCCTTAAATGAATTGATAACAACTCTAACAATTTATGGGTTTGTTTAGTTATTTTCATTTATTCAACAAATGTAATTGGGATACCCCACATTCCCTGATCATTGGATCACAGGTGACATGGACAACAGCCATCCCTCTTTAACATCTTTGGCTAACTAGTTAGCCATATTGTAAAAGCTGAGAAAAAAACAAGCAAACATACTTTTATCTTACTTTAATAGTACACATATTTTAGACCTGAATATAAAAGAGGAAGATCAATCTTTAAATGTTGTACGGTGAATTTTTGCACTGGTTATATAAGCATTTTCTTCTTGTGTAATTTTCAGGTATTCCCGACATTTTGACAACTGTAATTTTAAATTCTCAGGCAAAATAAAGATGTTTTCGGAGACAGCAAGACATTTTGACAGATGATAAATGGCTGAGAGTATTTGCTGAGAAACTAAATGACTTGTATCCAAATTGACATTTCATTAATATAAAAATGTATAAAAATGCAGTTAAGATAGATAGATAGATAGATAGATAGATAGATAGATAGATAGATAGATAGATAAAAAGATATTCAGATGGATCGGCTGATACCTGTAGGTAGACACATGGCTAGAGAGAAAAATATGTTAACATAAGAACTAGACTTTTCCTGCATCCACACGGGACCAAGAACAGACAAAGAATTCAAAGTTTTGTCACTTTCTGTAAAAGGTATTCTATCAGTGTCTGCCTTTGGGAAAAAGTGACAGCAGATTTCCATTTCTTAGACTGCTGTTGGCAAGGCTCTGTAAACCATAGCTATTCATGTTGTTCGGAAGATGGATTGGGTTCCAACAGGCTACCCTGAACAGCTGTGAGGTGTAATTCACTGTCCTCTGGGGAAATTCTCCCATCTTCTCTCTGTCTCTAATTAATTAATCATTACCCACAGATTACCAATTAGATAAAGGGTTTTAAGTGATTTCTAACCAGAGCAGAAGTGCAGGAAATACAATAAGCAATTATTGTTTATTACACCTGGATAACAGATAAGTATGTGTAATCAGTGAAGTGTTGCTATAACTCATTCACTCACTACAGGCTGGTTTGGAGCTATTTTACAAAAAATAGTTTTGTCTGCATTAACATGGCTAAAAGAAAGTAGTAAATAGCTGCAGGCTAGACCCTTATTTTACAGAAAGACAAAGCTGTCAGCAGGATAGGAGGTTCATTTCTAAGTGAAATTATTTAACTCCTTAAGGACACAACACATTTTTACCCGAGGAGCTTGTTTACAGTTTTTTTTTTTTTTAAGTATTTTTATTTTTATGTTTATATAGCTGTATGGAAGCTTGATATTTACCAGACAAGATGTTAGCAGTATTATAGAGGGAATTCTTTGTACATATTGTTTATATTATAAAGGAAATGCAGAGATTTATTTAAAAAATAAGTTCTGTATCTTACTTTATAAATATAAATGTTGTTAGCCCACATGACACTTGAGGGGAAAGAAGTAACATGTTGTGAGAATTTATTGTGACTGTTTTTTTATGGCACATGTGTAAATCTCAGGGTATATGCCCACCATGTCAGTTTCTGTGGCCAGCGAGAGCTTAGAAACAGAGAGCATGAATAGACAATGTCTAGATGCAGAAAGGCTCTCCTCTTTCCCTGTGCCATGCAGATGATTTGCAGAGGTAGTGGTGTCTGCAAAGAGAGCTGGAACCACTTTCTCTGGTGCACACCTCCACACTATTCTGTTCAGAAACTCACAGGTGGTGGTACAGCTCCGACAACTCTACCCAGGCATCCTAGCCAATCTCTAAAACCCTTTGACGGCAACCATAATGAAGTATCCCTTGCTGAAAATGGATTTGACATCCCGGCCCTACGAAGATCATTGTAGGTATCACTGCCATAATATTGTGGCAGTCAATGTGAACGGTGAATGACTCTTAGGCCATGTATACACAGGACTGGTTTACAGTCGGATTTTAACTCCTTACTGCCGGAGCCAGTTTTGGCCTCTCTGACAGAGCCCCATTTTTTAAATCTGCCATGTATCACTTTATGTGAGAATAACTTTTTGACACTTTAACCTATCCATGTGATTCAGAGATTGTTTTCTCGTGACACATTGTGCTTTAAGATAGTAAGAAATTTTGGTCCAAAAAGTCCTTTTTTATTTGTGAAAAATATCAAAATATCGTGATAAATTAGAAAAATTTACCATTTTCAAGCTTCAAAAATTTCTGCATGTAAGATAAATAGTTATTCCACTCAAAATAGCATATAACTAGCATCTACCATATGTCTACTGTAGGTTGGCATCTTTTTTTTAAATGTCTTTTTTTAATTTATGATATTAAGGGGCTTAGAAATTTAGTAGTAATTTTCACATTTCCAAGAAAATTTGCAATATACATTTTTTTAGGGACCAGTCCAGTTCTAACGTGATTTTGATTGGCCTGTATGTTAGATATTCCCATAAATGACCTCATCTAAGAAACTACATCCCCTAAAGTATTCAATACAGCATGTAGGAAGTTTATTAGCCCATTAGGAAATTCACAGGAATTAAAGCAAAGTGGAGGTGAAATTTAAAATTTCACTTTTTTTTGCAGATTTTCAATTTTCAGCCATTATTCACAAGAACTCGGTAGATGTGATCAGGGAAATGCAACTTAATACTGATTCCCCAGATTCTGCTGTTTTCAGGGATATCCCATATGTGGCCCTAGTGCGCTATTTGGCTCAACCACAAGCCCCAGAATAGGAGGAGCACCTACCGGACTCTTGGGTCTCATTTTCATTACAATTTTATTTAGGCGGCATTTCAGGTTTGTGGACACCCTATGGGGCTAAAACTTAATAAACACCACTAAAAGACCCCATATTGGAGACTACACCCCTTAAGGAATATATCCAGGGGTGTGGTGAGTATATTAACCGCCCACAGGTGTTTCACAAAATTTTTTAGGTGGGACAATGAAATTTTTATTTTTTCCAACAATCTGCAATTTTAGCTGAAAATGTTGAATTTTACTAGGACTGTAAAAAAAGCAACCCAGATTTTGTTAAGCAATTTCTTCCAAGTTTGGCAATACCCTACATGTGGGTGTAAACTGCTGTTTGGGCGCATGGCAAGGCGTACAAGGGAGGGAGTTCTATTTTGCTTTTGCAACGCAGATTTCGGTGTGGTCATGTCTCATTTGCAAAGTCCCCAAAGTACCAGAAAAGTTGAAACCTTCCAGAAGTCGCCCCATTTTGGATTCAACACCCCTCATGGATCTCATCTAGGGGTGCACTGTGCATTTTAGGTGTACAGGTGTTCCATAGTATTTTTTAGTATTGGGCTATGAAAATGGGGGGAAAAAACGCAGTTCCACCATTGTTTTTTGGGCTTTATTTTTACAGTGTTCGCCGTACGGGATAAGTGACAGGATAACTTTACTATGGGGATCGGTACAATTGCAATGATATAAATTTTATATAGTTTTTTATGTTTTATTAATTTTACACATTAGAATTAGAAATTGCTTTTTTTTGTTGTCCTATTCTAACAGCCATAACGTTTTTATTTTTCTGTGCACGGAGCTGGTTATGGGCTTGTTTTTTGCGGGATGAGTTGATGTTTTTATTAGTATAATTATGGGGTGCATATGATGCTTTATCACTTTTTATTAAGGTTTTTGTGAGGCATTTTGAACAAAATACAGCATTCCCGGTAGTGTTTTTTATTATTATTTTCACAGCGGTCACTGTGCAGTATAAATGACATGCTAGTTTTATTCAGCAGGTCGATATGATTACAAAGATACCCAATATGTATTTTTTTATAGGTTTTACTGCTTTTACACAATAAAAACACTTTTATTCAAAAAGGAAAACACGTTTTTGCATCGCCATAGTCTGAGAGCCATAACTTTTTTATTTTTCAGTGTACGGAGCTGTGTTGGGGCTTGTTTTTTGCGAGATGAGTTAACGTTTTTATTGGTATAATTTTTTGGGGGACAAAACCTTTTGATCAGTTTTAAATCCATTTTTTGGAAGGAAGGGTGAAGAAAATACTGCAATCCTAGTAGTGTTTTTCATTTTTATTTTTAACAGCACTAATCGTGCAGTATCCTTGACAAGTTAGTTTTACTCTCTGGGTTGATACGATTACGGCGATACCCAATTTATATATTTTTTTTATTTTGAGGCACTTTAAAAAAAAAAAAAGTGTTTTATTGTGTAAAACAATATTTATGCATTGCTATCTTCTGAGAGCCATAACTTTTTTATTTTTCTGTATACCGAGCTGTGTAAGGACATTTTTTTTGCGGGATAAATGGACGTTTTAAACTTTGGAGTTTATTAGAGTTTTTGATCGCTTTTTATTTCATTTTATGTGCTGCGGGATGAACAAAAAACGCAATTCTGTGACTGTTTTTTACTTATTTTTTTTTGCGGTGTACACCGTGTGGGTTAATTAATGTGACAGATTTATAGGGCAGGTCATTATGCATGCGGCAATACCAAATATGGGTACTTTATTTATTTTTTATCTTTTTTGGGGAGATTGGCGTTTGTAAAGGGGAAAAGGGCGGTGTACGTGTTTTTATTTTATTTTTTGTGTGTGTTTTACTTTTTTTTCATTTTTAACATTTATTTTTACTTTTTTACACTTTTTTTTTTACTTTTTCTTCTAACAGCAATAATCAGATTGCTGTTAGAAGGCAGGCCAGTGCACAGTACTAGTACTGTGTACTGGTCACCATGACAACTACCTGTTACCATGACCACAATGCATTGCGGGCATGGTGACGTCACAGATGACCCCGGGCAGTGCCGTTCACTTCCCGGGACCATCAGACAGGAGATCGGTGCCGCACTACAGTGCGGCAGCCGACGGGAGCAGGCAGGAGGAGCTCACTCCTCCAGCCTGCAGCTTCATTATCGCAGCCATGACAGGTTGCGGTAATAAAGCATTAATCACCCGCGGCCGGAGCTCACTCCAGCCGCAGGTGATATGGCTTGCGGCCAGCGGTAATTTACCGCTGGTCCCATGTTGCGATCGCGCGCGGCTCGCCCGCAAGGCCGCGCGATCGCCAGGACGTCTGCATACGTCCATTTGCGGGAAGTCACTTCCCCCTAGGGCGTATGCATACGTCCTATGTCGAGAAGGGGTTAAAGTGGATTCAATATTTAGAATCCGCAAAAATCTGACTGATAACCATCCCCATAGACCGATATAGAAACCCGAGCTATTATCTACTGACCAAAAAAGTAAGAACATGTTCTATAATCCGACAAAATATGGCAGATTATAGTACTGTTCTATTGCAGGGGGGTGTCTGAAAACCAAAAGTGGGAGAAAATGCAGGACAAAAAAATTAAAACTGACTGTAAAATACTGATTGGATTCAAGTTAGAATCTGACCAGTATTTTACATTCTGCAGTATGGATGCAGAATGTACCTTAGGGTATATTGTGTTGTTTATGGAAGTGGCATAGATAGAGCTTGGAAGGAGTATAGCCAACTATGTGAAAACCGTGAAACAAGGTGGCCCACCACCGCAAGCAGACCCATGTGGTTCACAAAACAGTGCCTGTGCATGAACACGTGCCCACCCTCTGGGGTAAGGTGGTTGCTGCTGCTGAGAAGGGGCCTGCGCTCCTGGTCACAGCTGAGCTTAATTACATTCACATACAGTTTTGCACTTATTCCTACTGCGCGCTGTGACAGACGGGCCCTCCTCTCTCTCTGTCTGTGGGCAGGACAACTTATTAAATCAGTGAGGCTCTGCAACATGAGGGGGGGCCTCACTAATTCAAATTCTTCTGCATGCCACTGTTGGCCAGAACATAGCGGCGCGGACAAAGAGAGAAGGCCCTGGCTGTTCTGGTTACAGCTCAGGAGAAGTAGATGTAAAACTGTCTGTACGTAACGAGCTGTGAACCGGAGCTTGGGCCCCCTCTTCCAGCAGCACCTCCTACCACTCTTCCAGCCCCTCCCATTCCAGCAGCGCCCTCACCCCTCTTCCAGCAGCACCCCCAGGGCTGGGGCTACCTACCTCCCTGGCTACCCACCTACAGAGAGTATCCCTACCTGCCCACCACCCGGCTGCCTACCTATGGGGGGCCAACTATCCGGCTACCTTCCTATGGGGTGCCCAACTACTCGGCTATCTACCAATTGGGGTCCACTACCTACCTAAAGGGGGGCTATATATGTAACTATTAGGGCACCAAGGGGGTCATTATTATCATTTGGGGCACTATGGATGGGGAGTTTGTACAAAGGGTGGGCAGGCATTGGTGGGAAGATGATAACAAAAAGAGGAGTCTCAGGTGTTTGTGTTGTGAATTCTGTAGGGATAGGTCGAGGCCATTCAGTAGAAGTAATCACATAGGTCGAGTGGACAGAGAAGAAAGGGGAACATGAATGACTCATCATACAAGACATGACCTGTGAGTCACTAAATGTAACTGCACTGTGTGCACTTGTATCTATAACTATGTGCTCACTGTATGGCACTAATCTTGGTCTTATTGTAATCAATTACATTCAGTGACAATATTATGGTATTAGTCAGCATCTTTATGGTGGTGATATGTAGTCATGGTGTTGTGGTATTATTAGGTGCTTGTATATTTTTGTTGTTTTGTTATATTGGTCTTGGTATACTGATTTGATCAGTAGTGTTACAGTGGTGACACTCAGTGATCAGGTGGTGGGATTTGCTGGCCCTTTAATATGTACTAACCTGCACAATATAGATAATTTGAACATGGTAAAATCAAACAAGAACTAAATCCAAAAACAATGGCCCAATTGCATTTATTTTTTTCTGGGGCTGGTGGAAGGGGTTGCTGGGTGGTGTTGGTCGGAGCAGGACAATGGGGTGGTCAAAGGGTGGAGTTATGGGGTGGCCCAGACGCTTCAGCTGTATGGGGCCCTGGAATTTCTGTTGGCGACCCTGCATATAATGTAACTCTACACTATAATGTGTACCATAACACAAACTCATCTGCTGTTGACCCTCATTTTGAAAAAGTGGTCCATATTTTTGGATCAGTGACTCTTTCATAAAACTCCGTGTTCAGCATCAGAAGGTAAAGTATGCATTATAATAAAGAACCTACTCCTGACTATACATTATTAAAATATTCCTGTACTTTCACGTACTGTGTCTTGGGATAAGATTTTATGCGTGTGCAAGCACTATTTATTTCCATCATTTAACTTTTATCTCTATGTTTTTTGTCTCCAAGGGTATGTTCACACAACATACATTGAGTGCTATGATATTACAAAGTATTCCCCAGCGGCCTGCAAAAGAAGTGATATGTCTCTTCTTTCCAAGCGGGGAAAGAAAGGGTGAATGGGCATGGGGCCAGAGCACTGTAAGGCTATGTTTACACTGCGTATTTTGGGACGTATCTCGCCCCGTATTTTGCGCTGTACTGCGCGAAATAGTGGGCGAGATACGTCCCAGTTATTACGGTAATCCACAGTTCTCATAGAGAACTATGGATTACGTCTCCTCTCCCTGCTCGCACAATACGGCGAGCAGGGAGATAAGGGACATGTCAATTACTAGCGGCGAATACGCTCCGCTAGTAATGAATGTCTATGGCTAGGCGGGCTACCACCACCACCCCCTCCGGCCCCGCCCGGCTCCCGTCCCGCCCCCATACACACGGCGTAATTGCAGGGCAAAATACGTCCCCGCAATTATGCCTTGTGAACTCAGCCTAAGAAGTACACACTGGTCAGCGCATAGGGAAGCACACAGGTGTGTGCTGCTATACGCCATGTGAATTACTTTTGCTTACTTTTCTATTTCCACTGAAGTAATGGTAGAGAGCAATTTTTCTGATGTCTCTCATACATCACACATACACAAAAAAAGAGGATTCTGTCTCCAAATATTTCTATAGCACATCCTCAAAAACAATCAGAAGCATAGAGGACATCACTTAACCACCTAATCACTTACCGTATATACTCAAGTGTAAGTCGACCCAAATATAAGCTGAGGCACCTACTTTTGCCACAAAAAACTGGGAAAATTTTTGGGCCCAATTAAAACTGGGTGGAAAATTCGGGCTATGGAAAATTTTTTGAAAAAAAAATGGATCCCAATAAAATTAACTTGGGGGGAAAAGGCATTTTTTAATATCCCCAATGGGCAGGTATATGTCCCCATAGGAGGTATAGGCAGTTTGATGTCCCATGTTCATAGTTACATAGTTAGTGGTTAAAAAGGGGAACATGTCCATGGTTAACCCAAAGGGGGGGGAAAAAATTTTTGGGGAGGGAGCAAGGATTTAAAAAGCCCAGGTCTCCATGGTTAATGCCCGAAACCCACAAGGCAAGAACCAAAACCCTGTCCGTATTGCCCCCTATATCGACCCCAAGCCCCCCCCCCGGCCGGGGGTCCAGAATTTTACTAGACGTAGCTTTAAAATTTCTTTATTTCCAGGTAGGTATTTCCCTTTTTAAAAAACTCTCTACGTTTGCTGTCCCGCCCCTCAGGCGGGCATTCCACAAAATTTACAGTTCTTCAGTGAAAAAGCTTTTTCCCCTTTTGGGAGGTAAATTTTTTTTTCTTAGTCAAAAGGGAAATGTCCCCTTGTCTTTTGGGGGGGTTTTCACTGAAATAATTTTTCCCCTACTTTTTGAAAAGGACCATTTAAATATTTTATAAATTAATCATGTCCCCCCGAACCCGTCTTTTCTCAAGATAAAAAGTTCAATTTCTAAAACCTCGCCTCATAACTAAGATGCCCATTCCCCTTAAAAAATTTGGTTTGTCGTTTTTTCTCTCTTTAGTTTATTAATCTCTTCTAAAAAAACTGGGGCCCAAAAATAAACAGCATTTCTAAGTGAGGTCGCCCCAAGCTTTGCAGCGGTGAGAAATTTGCCCCGCGAGTCCCTGCCTCTTTTAATCCCAACGCCATATCTTAAATCCCTTAGAGGCAGCTGATTGACATTGATGCTGTTCTGTAGTTTATGACTAAAAAACCCCAGATCTTTCCCAAACAAGCGATTTCCAATTTTTTCTCCCCTGGACTTATTTTGTTTAAAATTTTTTCCCCCAGATGCGAACCTTAATTTTTAATTAACCCCATTTGCCAAGGGGAAGCCCGCATCAGTTGTCCAGGTCTGTTTGCAATTTTGACATCTTCCATGATTGCACTCCCCTAATAGCTTGGTGTTCTGAAAAAAATCGAAACCGTGCTATTACCCCTTCCCACTATATCTTTAATAAATCTTAAAAATAAGGGGGGACCCAATACTGGCCTGGGCCCCACCCTCAACCGGGGCCCATCAGAGTGGATTCATTTACCCCCTTCTGAGTGACCCAGCAGCCATTTTTTAAATCCAATTCACCTTTTTATCCTACCAATGGATTTAGTTTATAAAAAACGTTATGCGGGACAAAGGGTAAAAACGCCTTTGCAAAGTAAAAAAAACACAATACCAAACGTGCCCGCCCGCTTCTACTGCCTTTTCATAAAAAGAAATCAGATTGGTTGACGCTTTGTCCTTAGAAAATCCATTGACAATCACTAAAAATATTGTTTTTGTAACTACTCCTGTTATATCCCTAATGAGCCCTTCAAAATTTTTCCCAAAACAGATTTTTAAACTTATGGCTATAATTACCCCGGGCAAGATTTTGAAAACCCTTTTTTGAAAAGGGAACTAAAATTTTTGCGCCCGTTTCCTGGCACTATACGTCACCAAGGAATCTCTAAAAAAATCAGTAAGGGGCACCTGATAACCCCGGGTGACTCTTTAAGTCTTGGGTGAATGCAAGGGCTGGGGCCTTGTTCACATTCGGTTTATTTAAACTTGGCTTTGACTTTTTTCTCACTGACCCAAATTAAATTTTTCAGATGATGTTTTAAAAGAATGGCCCACCTAATCTGCACTTGGCCCACCCCCTCAACACTATCTCCTTGTAGTTTACTGAGTGAGAACCTATTTAGTACCTCTGTTTCCTTGGTCACCAGTGCCAGCTCCCCATCACAGGTTTTTAAGGGGCCTACTTGCTCTGACTTTGGCTTTTTGGCATTTATATGTTTAAAGAATTTCTTTGGGTTAGTCTTGATCCTTGGCCCCCTTTCCTTTTCTTTTGAATTTTTTTCTGCTTTTATCACTTTTTTTCAAATTTTTTTTAAGCTCTTTGTATTTTTTAAAGGGGGAGCCGAGCCCTCTGACTTATTTTTTTAAAGGGCCCTTTTTTTTTTGTTTATTGCCCCTTTTAAAAGAAGGTAAAGCCTGTTGGGTTTTGTTTTAGTCGCCTAAACTTGTTACCCATGGGGAATTATTTTGAAAAAATTTCCCCAAAATATATTTTTAAAACTCCTCCATTTGGGTTCATTCACTATTTTTAATAGGGGTCCCCGTGGTCCTGTTTGCTCCCCCAATAGCAAAATTTTGCCCTTTTAAAAAATTAATGTTTTTTTTTTCCGCTCGTTTTTCTTTTTTCCGTTTATGCTAAAATTTAAAATTTTATTTGTGGTCACGTTTAATAGTTTTTTAGAAACCGTGACCGTTCCCCAAGTTTGCTTTTTTAAAATGACCAATCCAACAGAGCATCACTTCTAGTGGGTTCCTCCCCAAATGCCCCCCATAAATTTTTCTCTAACGATTGAGGAACTTCCTTCCCCTTTTTTAGTTTGTGCAGAACCGTGACCAGTCAATGTGGGAAATTGAAGTCACCCCCTTTTTATCACGTACCTGCCTGAGTTGCCCGCCCATTTGATTATGCATCTGTTTTCTATCTCCCCAGTGATGTTCGGGGGGTTATAGTTACACAAAATAATATTTTCTGCATTAATCCCCTTTTATTTTCCACCCACAATGTTTTCCCAATCTTTCTACTCCCCCTGTATTATCTTTTCATTTGCCTTATATACTCCTTAATATAAAACACCCCCTCCCCTCCTGTTTGCTCTGTCTTTCCTAAATAGATTAAAACCTTGAAGGAGGTATATGTCTCTCGGCAGGTATTGTCCCCCCATAGGGGTAAGGATTTAATGTCCCCCTGGCAGGTTTTTGGGAGGTTAGTCCCCATAGGGGGTTATAGGCACTATGGCATTTTGTCCCCCATAGGTTGGTTTGGGCATGTTTAATAGGCAGGATATGTCCCCATAGGAGATTATAGGGGCATATATGTCCTCATGGGAAAAGGTTTTTGGAGGTATATGTCCCTATAGGCAGATTATAGGCAGGTATATTTCCCCATAGTCAAGTTGTAGGCAGGTATAGGTAGATACTGTATATGTCCCCATAGGCAGGTTATAGGCAGGTATATGTCCCCCATAGGCAGGTTATAGGCATGTATAGACAGGTATATATAAAATATAAGTATTTACCTCACTCCCTCGCTGCTCCGACTCCCAGGCGATCTGTCTTCTGGCACAGGCGGCATGATGTCTTCAGGCCGTGCAGGCAGCGTGATGACATACTGTAGCATGATGCCTGTACCGGACGTCCGGAGTCCACTGCGTAGCAGGGAGTGCTCGTTCTCTGCTCCGCAGTGGTTTCTTCACCTCTATGCGCTCCCAGAGGAGTCGCATACAAGTGAAGAGATCGCCGACAGTGCCTGGGCCAAGGCAGCGCCTGGATGCTGTGGGCTGACTCGGAATTCAACTATATGCTCTCTCCCCCTCTCCCTTTCTCTCCCTCCCTCTCCCTATCTCTCTCTCCCTCTCTCTCCCTTGAAGTGAACCTACCTGATTCATTTATTTTTCAGTTGTGGTAGGGTTCCTATGATACAGATAAGCAACCTAAATTAGTGTGATTAGCATTGGGTAACACTATAGTCAAATCTAACGCTACTGTCTAATAGTGGTACAGAAGTTTTCTCATAGCTTAATATAACCAGAAATCTGGGTTTAAATAAGAAACTAGACAAAAGTTTCTGATCCTCATGCGTAGAATAGTAAAGGAGAGAGTCATAAAAGAATGTAGATTGTGGAGTTATTTGGGACTGTGGCCGGTACTGAGTGGGCGCGATTGCTCAGGGAACGCTTACTAATATTATAGAGCAATATGGCACAGTTAATGATAATACAAAGTCAAGTCACATTATTGTGATCACCAGCTGGGAGTGACTCAATAATGTCCTGGTAGGTTATCACAAATATCTGCAGCAATGCTTAATGCAGTTCATTCCGCAACTGCTAGAGGATGCATGGGGGATCCCGAGAGCAAACACAGCATTCAAGGTCTTACCATCAGTGTTCAATTGGGTTAAAGTCTGGGAAATTTTGAGGCCAAGATAGTTCTTGGAAGTCGTTGTCATGCTCTTCCAGCCATTTCTTGCCATGTGAGACACTGCATTGTCTTGCTGGAAGATTCTATTCACTCCAGATAAGACACTCAGCATGTGTGAGTTTAAGTTACCTGCAGGAATGGATTCATGCCCAAATTGGTTGAAGGTGCCTTCCACATGGATGAGTGGCCCAGAGAATGCCATGAAAACATTCTCCGGGCAATAACACTGCCACCACCAGCTTGTGTTCTTCCAGCAATAATTGAAGGGTGTTTGATTTGCAGTGTTTCTTACCTGACGCGTTAGGGCATGTTCACACGGCTGATTCTGGGACGGATTTCAGCCGTATTGCGCGCCGTATTGCGCTCCAATATGGCTGAAATCCATCCCGGCATTACGGTAATCCACAGTTCTCATAGAGAACTATGGATTCTGTCTCCCCTCCCCGCACGGCGAATACACCGCGCGGGGAGAAAGTGACATGCAAATTATTCCGGCGGGATACGCGAAATGGTTAATGGATGTCTTTGGGGCCGGCGGGTTGCCACCCCCTCCCCCCCCCCGCCCCGCCCCCGCTGCACGGCACACGCCGTAATTGCGGGGCAAAATCCGTCAGGCAATTACGGCGTGAATAAGCCATGTGAACTTAGCCTTAACATTCTTCCATTTGTTAAAGCAGAATATATGACTCATTGGAGAAGGAGACCCTTTGTCAATCTGTGAATTTCCAATTAGCATTTTTCGGCTAAGGTATTTTTATTAGTTGAGGTCCAGTGACCGTCCTTCTGCTTCAGGATATCATATGCAGGAGGGTTGGTCAAACTATTGACATGTGGTAGTCTCCTGGTTCATTTTAGTATTTCAGTCTGCCCTTGCGTACCTTTGTAGTCAATGTTCACCTCTCACATCAATGACATGTGGTGCTCCATCGTTTTCACATCACTAATTCACAATGGTGCCCTGACATTGCAGCCAATCATTGGGGAAGTGGTGGTACTGGAACAGAACAGCCTCCAAAGAGGAGGTAATGATTTTCTTTAAAAAAAAAATAAGAAACTTATAGAGTATTTATTTAAGCTAACACACAAGCTTTTTACTATAATGGCTGATCAGCTGATGAGTGTATGTTACCTATATCACTATAAATGTACTTATATTGCGTTTTCTCTGGAGTCTATTAATTATAGATATAACATATATAGCAGATAAACCATAGCCCTGCAACATGTAGTATAAATAACTGGATGTTATATAGGTACTGGATGTTGCACATAACTAGAAACAGTTAATGTGGCCTTGAACAACAGGACATGTCTTTTTCTTCTTGTCAGATCATGTGAGCAGAAAACCCAAGTTGCTGTACCAACAAACAATATAAACTACTTCATCATTTCTCAGAAAAGATTTGCAAGACGTTGAGACGTTTCTAGGACATTACTAGGTAGGAAACTGTTCGGTGTAACTAGAATTTTACGCGCGATGCAATGGTCTTTTCTATGGGATGATATATGCTTGTTGTTCTATCCATGCCACATGTGGATTGTTTGATGTGTTATGCGGGGGTTTCAAGTACTTTTGATAGATAAGTTATAATAAAAATAGGGCAGTGCCACCTAGGGATACTATATTACAGACGTAGGAGAAAATGAGGTTGACATTGACACATTGTAGCAAAAGTGATGATTACTGCAAGTGACAAAGACAGGACACATACAGTGATATCTGTCAGGATCCTGCCTTGGATATAGCATGGTCTGTTTTACTTGCCACTTTTTTTTTTTTACAGGGCAACACATTATCAAATTAGGTTTAGACAAATCTGAAACCATGTAGTAGAATAAATCAATAACATCATGTTGCTGATATGTTGACGGAGTAATAGAGTAATTATAATAGACAGTTTATTTAAAATATGAGATAGATAAGAATATTGTAACATAACATTCAAATGTTCATATGTGGAATAAATTACTGCGGTTTGACATTTTTCAGATTACCCAACATTGATAAATGGGACTATTTCTATCTGTTTGTTGTTCTCCTTCTTCTTCCCCCTCTTTTTCATTATTAAATTGTCAAAAGGGAGATTTAGCATCAGAATGGGGGGAAAAAATATATTCAAGAAATATCACATCACCAGTCTCTGTATAGCTCTATACTGGAATTGCCAGTAAATATAAATAATAACGGGAGTGGAACGTATAATCTCCACACCACATCCTGGATGCAAATAAAATGTATAGAAAGTAACTACAGCCTATTTTATTTATTTTCTGATGCTTAGCTCTGACATACGTTTGTAAGAAAAGGAGACTAAGCCTTACCTGGAATTACCTGGATTTCTACACTGATTATTAATAAAAATGCCCTAATTGGAAACAAAGTCACAATTATAGACAAACACAATGTAACTAAACTAATATAGCAAACAGATGTACTGTTCATGTGATATGGTAAACACATTGAGTAAAAATCAACAGTGCAAGAAGAAAAAGAAAGTGAACTCTTGATTTGATTGACCTGTAGATTCCCCTCAGCAACAATCACTTCCACCAAATGTTTCCAGCAGCTGCAGTGCCTAGTGTTATAGTGTATTGTACTAGTGATAAAGTAATCACATGCTTAAGTTCACATGTAAAAATTCAACTGGCCTTTACCTACTTATCATAAAAAAGACACAAAAATAAAGATTGGTTTTGCCACATCCATAAAAGTCTGAATAAAACATCATGTTATATTGCGATTTTTTATTTTTTTTTTGCTCATCCTGCTTTCCATGAAAAAATGAGGAATAAAGTGTGATCAAAATGTCACATATACAAACATGCAGATAAAAACGACAGAAAACCCCATAACCAATGAGCAATCACATAGCACCAACAAAAGAAAAATAAGATCTTAAAAATAGTAGTGCATAGCACTTTTTGTTAAGTTGTTTATTTTTTGAACTGTAACAAAAACTGTATTAAACTGGTTTTCTTATCAGGCTGTTTCAAAGATCCTGCTCTTTACTGCAAACTTCCGGCTCTCACTTTCTGTTCAAGCTGTGGGTGGCTCTACAGCAGTGACTGATATTTCAGCTCTGCTATTCCTAGTTGAGCCTGTTATAGAATCATTGTTGATAGAGGGGTCTAAACAGCAGGGCAAAAGGCTACAGGGCTCTAAAAAAAAGGTTACAATTTGTCAGTAATAAAGATAAACAAGCATCTGTGCTGCTAATAAGACACAGCAGAGAGTGATGTTGCCATCTCAGCTGAGGCTGGTCCTACAGATGGAGGTGATTGATGCAGGTGTGTTTGTGTGACCCTTTATTGCATGAGTGCCTATGCTTGCATAAAATGAAAGTGATTTCCTACCATGAACTTATGTGTTGTGTTAACCTTTGAGAAAGAGCCTAAGCATTTCTGACCTATGTTTGATGAACAGGCATTGATGACCACAAACTGAGTGTGATGCTGGGTGTAAAGAGAGAAAAAGAGCATCTATAGTTGAAAAATGTGATAACTAGCCCTGAACTGTGAAGAGTGCAGACTAGGCTTTAGATACAAATGATGCTGCATGATTTCCACTAGTGATGTTGAGATAGCGAGTGAGGAGGGCACAGTAAGTAAAAGTAGAGGAGTGTGCCTTCAGAGAAGTGTGAGAAAGAAGCCAGAAAAAGACAGCTGCAAGGCTACAGGAGAGATTGGATACATCTTGGAGACTGTATACATTTAAAGGAGTTGTATCATCTTACTGTTTCATAGAGCAAAGCAGCATTCTTACATTCATGCATACTGTCACTTCCTGGTCAAACTGTCTGTAATTAGAATATGAGCTCTGTGTATTCAGGCTTCTGCTAATTAGTCTAGATTAGATAAACAATCTCCAGGGAAGCTTCAGAGCTAAAGTAAACAGTAGTAATTAGTGTCTTTTGTCTGAAAGATCAGATAACACACAGGCTCTCAGAGTGCTGGCAGTTCTTTGCCATGACCTGTGTCACTCCCTGCTATCAGGTAAGACAAACAGCAGAGGAGAACAAGCAAAAAGGTCAGCAACTAGAGAAACCTGAAAGCCCTCAGAAGGTGATAAAATAATTTGTAGATCCTCAACAAAAAAAAAATGAACAAAGCAATATATTTGGTAAATGTCTTAATTTAGTGTTCCCTACATGTTGAAAGCTAATCTTTGTAGTGAGACAACCCCTTTAAGGCTAGGTCTACACAGTAATGGACAAAAAAATTACCTGAAAATGTTCATAAAACTGAAAAGTTCAAAAGCTGTGGAATAAAACATCTGTTTTTTGCGCGTTTTGCGGTTTTTGGCATGTTTTTGCTGTGTTTTTGTCGTGTTTTTTGGAGCGTTTTTATTTTTTTTATTTTTTGCAGAGATGCACAGAAATACATTTGCTATGTATTTCTGCAAAAACCACAGCAAAGACGCACAAAAACGCACCATAAAACGCACCAAAAACATCTGTCTATAGTAAACTTTCTGCCCTGCTCAGTCATTTTTTGCAACGTTTCAAAAAACGACCAGCAAATAAAATGAGCAGAAAAAGATGTTCTGTGCAGACAACAGGACGTTTTTACTATTGAAGTCTATGGGACCTCTTTTCTGTCTTTTTCTAGCATTTTTAGGAAATGAAAAAAACGCTGAAAAAAAATGGACGTTTTTCTGTGCTGTGTCGACATAGCATCTTGGTGTAAGTGTTTAGAGACTCAGATTATTATCTGACAAATACCACATCACAACCATCACCCACAACTGCTGTAACTAAGACTTGTGCCTTCTAGTGAGAACTGCAGCACATACTAAATTTGTATATACAGTATGTTGTAAGTAACCACCAAGCCTGAAGTACCTCTGGAAAGTGAATTTGTCCTAACTTCAGTGTTGCAATGGACTGTAAGCATTTTTTGTTGTGCCATTCTCTACAGCAAGACTAGGATCATTGCAATATCATCACAAGCACATAAAGATTACTGCACCATGTACCTGGGGTTATGACATTGACCCCTCTTTCCCATAGCTGCTATAAAACTGACTAGCTGTCCTGGGCTGATTACATGTCAGTAGGAGCATTATGTCTTGTAGGGAATATGATACTTTTTCACGAGGAAATAGTCAGATGTCAGTTTTACAAAGAATGACTGATATCACTGTGGATCATATTTCCATCATGATTCAAAAATATTAACACTATAACATTTTCTTAGAAAACCTACGATGTACCATTAAAATTCCTTGATGTAGAATTGAATTTCAAAGGGGATTTACATGCTGGTATAAAATGTGAAATATAATGAATGTTGGAATGAAGACTATCAGCCCTGAAATCTAAAACAAGAGCATGTGTTTCACATCAAAGTAGGGCAGCTTAATCACAAATTATATATGATTTAGTTTATAGGATGACTTTAAAATTCACTTACGTTTTATTCTGTGGCCGTATTTAAAGATGGGCAGAATGTGTCTATGTAGCAAATTATGGCACAAACTTCACTTTTATTTGGGAGGATAAATACTGTAGTAGAAGATTCCATTGTTTTTAATGGCCTAAAAATGATATATTTTGTGGTTCATTCTTTTCTGTGGAAACCTGTTGGACACATTATAAGCTTAAGGGGTTTTCCCACCAAGTAAAATTGATGTGGGAAGTTTGTAAATTAATTAATAAACATTTTCACCATTCATCATTATTAAAAATTCTGTACCATTTTTGTTTCAGTTGCTACCTTAGAGATCCATAGAGTACTGGTTATCTCTAGGAGATCCATTCAGTGACAAGAGCTTCTCAGTCCTGTCATTCAGTTGTCATTCTAGTGCTGTCATTCTAGTCCTGTCCTTAGTAATAAAACATTACAGATAAATAAAAATTAAAAAAACCCAATCAGGTATGTGCATTAAAAAACAAACAAAAACAAACACATTTTCTTCCTGTGGGTATTTGAGCCTAGGACCCCTCTACTGAGAGTCAGAAGTGATAACCACTCAGCTACATAATAACTACTCATAGCTCTTGTATTTAGTTTACGTGACTTTATATAAACAGACTTTTGTTTTACTAGACTGAGCACACTGTGGGGAAGGGAATGGTGATATAAAGCCTGCTGGATCAATTGCTATGCAGTTTAAACAAATTGTACACCTCCTTTTGAAGACAGTGAAAGCTGCAGAAAGGACAAGAGGACATGAAATGCCTTTGTGGTAAAACCCTTTTAAAGAGGGCCTGTTATATCTGGTTTAGGAAATACTTGAAAAAATTCAATTAAATAACAATTTCAGAGCACCTTTCCTTAAAGGGTTTTCCAAGACTTTTAAAAACCTCCCTACCACCTATCACTGTGCAGAAATAGAAAAATTAACCCATATTTACCTCTTCCATTACCACCGTTTCAGCGCTGCCAGAGCTCCAGTGTTTCCCTCCCACCCCCCACCCCTGGTTAATCACAGATGATGTCACGTTCATTTATGTTCAGCATGTGACTACATAGGTCAGTATTTACTACAGCATGTGATCCATAAATGTGACATCAGTGAGGGACGGGTTGAAACATTGGAGATTTGGCATTGCTGGAATGGAGGTGAGGACAAAGGTTAGTGTGAGTTTTTTGCTTTATTCCTCAAGAATGATCATAAATGTATTTAAAAATAAGAACTGGAGAAACACTTTAACATTCAGTTAAGGAAAGTAGGCATGTAAGTTACTCCTTTGTGATTTATGGGAGTAGTGTATGTAAATACAGGGACTTTTAACATGGCATTGCTGTGCTTTGCTGTGTAGAAGAATTTCAGTCATTACTGTTTATCCTTTTATGTTCATGACCTTTTTGTAGTTACCTCTATAGTCAGTTGCCCCTGTAGTCATGATGGTTGCCCCTGCAGCCATGATAGTTGCCGCTGTAGTCAGTTGCCCCTGTAGCCATGATATGTGCCCCATAGCCATGATAATTGCCCCTGAAGCAATGATAGTTGCCCATTTAGCCAGTTGCCTCTATAGCCATGATAGTTGCCCCTGTATCCATGATAGATGTCCCTGTAGTCAGTTGCCCCTGTAGCCATGATAGCTGTCCCTGTAGTCAGTTGCCCCTGTAGCCATGATAGCTGCCCCTGTAGTCAGTTGCCCCTGTAGCCATGATAGCTTCCCCTGTAGTCAGTTGCCACTGTAGCCATGATAGTTTACAGCATCTACAGCATCTTACAGTTTAAGGCTAGGTTCACACGGTGTATTTGCAGGGCGTAATTACGCCCCGCAATTACGCCGTGTGACCGGGGGCGGGGCGGGAGCGGGGGACTGAGCAGGGGGCCGGCACTTCGCCGGCCCATAGACTTGAATTGCCAGCGGCGCGTATACGCCGCTAGTAATTCACATGTCAATTATCTCCCCGCCCGGCGGCTTCGCCGGGCGGGGAGAGGAGACGTAATCCATAGTTCTCTATGAGAACTGTGAATTACCGTAATGAATGGGCCGTTTTCAGCCCGTAATTTGCGCACTTCGGCGCGTAATTACGGACCGCAATACGGCCCAAACTTAGCTGAGTGAACATAGCTTAACTCTGCAGAGACATTGTGGAACACCCGTGCAAAGTGCGCAGCTCTGTGTTAATTGTGCTGTGAGAGTGGAGAGCCAGCAGTTAAGGCCACATGTATGAAAACTGTTTAGGTCTAAAACTCACTTTTTTGCCCATAGTAACCTATGGGCAAAAAAGTGAGTTTTAGACCTAAACAGTTTTCATACATGTGGCCCTTAGTGTTAGCTGGGCTCTTTGCTGAGAAGGCAGGAAGGGTTTACTATCATCCCTGCCTTCTTGATCATTATGAATCCCCTGCTCCTGCTGCTTACTTTCATGTGACTATCGGTGCTTGGTTACTGCAGCGACTTCAGGTTTTTTTTCCCCGTGTATATACCGTGTAAGTGACTAGAGTGTCAGCCCCATTTACAGGGAATATCAGCAAAAAAAAGTTATATAAAATTTCCTCCTAAAGGTCTTTTTTCTGAAAAAATAGGGGGCACAATATGCAAAATAAAATATTAAAAAATCACAAAAAAATTAAATTTGATTAAAATCAACACTAAAAGGTCAAATTATGTCACCTATATTTCCTGTAACAAAATGTGACACAATAACAAAACTTATTTTGCCACTGCCACTTTTGCAGTTAAAAAATAAATAAAAATAAAAAAAAACAGATTTTTGTGTAACTATAGTCCCTGAAAATTTTAATTAATAAAATCTAATGTAACGATGACATAAAAATAAAGCCTAACGTTTCACAGAAAAAAGAGAAAAAAATAGCAGCATAACTGAATGTGCAAAAGCATTATAGCTTTCAAGCCCCAGTGTACTAAGTAAGAGTATAAACGTCCCCGTCAGGAACTGGTTGAATCTGTACTAGTTTCTAAAACTAAGGAAAATATGAGCACATTTTTATATGGATACACAATAATTGTCATATGAGTAATTTCACATTTGATTACCTACAATATAGCTACATTGTGAAAATATGTGTCTGCTCATCTCATTTTCTCCTTTATAGATAGTTATATACTGTATATATGCCTTATTCTGGTAACCAAATATGCCCCAAAAATATGGCAGCCCGCCACAAAACATGTTTCTTAGCTTTTTCTTATTTATTATGCCTGAGACGTTAACCCGAACATTTTCTGTATAATGCAATTAACATATACTATTACTATGATGCAAAAAGCAGAACATCTACGGTCAAAGACAAATGAATACATCATAAAATGTAAATCAGATGTCTCTAGAGCTGCTGTGGTGAAAAATAGGAGCATGCAGTGAGTCAGTGCTTGGCACGTCAAATCAGGCTGACTCAGAATGTAATGAAATGAAGCAAGCATACATTTAAAGGCTAAAAGTCATGCATATTCTATAAGAAGTAAAGAGGGAAAGAATACAACTTTCTACACTGTTTTTGTACTTTCATGAAGCTGGAAACACACATGCAGTTTTTGGTGTGGGTTTATAAACTAAAATGCTTTCTTCTGCTCGGTTTTTCAAATAATTGTGATACCTGAGAATACATAAAAAGAAAATAAAAGATAAAAAAAGATTTTTGAAAACTCTTTAATAGCAAAAAATGCCACCTAAATACATTTTATAGCTTGTCCCCCTTTCTCTATAAATGATACTAAAAGGGTAATACAGCAGTCCCCAAGCTACAAACATCCGACTTGTACTTAAGAAGAGAGGCTTTTGTTGGATGTGATTTAGAGAGTAATGTACTAGCATAAATCACGCCCCAATAACTTTAGCCCCAGACACTTGGCTCTTCCATACTCCTTTAGTGGCATTGCATGCTATACGCTGCACCCACTTGCACATGTGCCGCCAAAGTCTCTTCCTCCAGATGTGACTGGAAAAAGACCAACATGCATGTACTATATCATTGGATTTACAACATTGCCGTTTACAGTATCTCACTTGATTGTTTCATTATGGAGGGTTACTGTACCTGTTAATCTATTTGTCTGCTGTAAATAAATTATATACATTTCATGAATTCAGGATGAAGTGTGCTGTGAATTTACTGAAGTCTTATATTGGAATGAAAATTCAACCTCTGAACACCCACAGACTGACACAACCAAGATGTCAGCGACATTGCTAGGCAGTTTTATCCAGGGTTTGTGCCCCGGATCAAACTGCCACTGCCCCGAAACTCAGGACGGCGGCTTCCAGGCTACTGCTGTGGTCCTGGAGCACCGACAGTCTCTTCAACTGTATGTGTGTCCTTTGGACGTAAAGCTGCCTGTGCAGGAAGAAGACAGAGAACAGTGGGAACTTCAGGGAGTGGGGGAAAGGTGAGTACTGTTATTTTTTTATTGTTTTTAATATGCCTTATTACCTGTATAGCTATATTAGGGGCGCTATTACCTATATATGTACTGATGGCCCTATTATCTACCTATCCATGCTGGGGTCCCTATTAACTGCCTATCTATACTGAGGGCTCTATTACCTACCTATATATACTCTGGGCCCTATTAATTATCTATGTACTGGGGCCCCTATTATTATCTATATATACTGGGGGCCCTATTATATATCTACAGACTGGGGGACCCTATTATCTGTATACCGACTGGTGGACCCTATTACCCATCTACAGACAAGGAGCTCTATTACCTATATACCTACTTGGGGACCCTATTACCTATCTACAGACTGGGGGACCCTATTACCTATATATCTACCTACTGGGGGACATATTAACTATATACCTACCTACTGAAGAGGCCTATATACCTACCTACAAAGAGGGGTCTATAAACCTACCTAATGGGGCCTATAATGGAATGATCGGTGACTCAACATCACCCACTGCAGGCACCTGTTTTTTTCCTGACAGGAGTACTGCCCTATTGGCACCCCTGGCGGTAGCAGCTAGTTAGATTAGTTGGGGGAGAGTGGAAGGTGCCAACAAGCTTAGAAAATCATAGACAGCAATAGTTAGGGATTATTATATTGCTGGCTGCATCTTTGCCGTCTTTATTTTGAGTGTCAAAAAAGGTTGCTGGTTTTGTGGTCAGGCCATTGTAATAGACACCAATAATAAAGGTCCAATTGAAAAAAATCTTATTCCAAATATTAATTTCTTCGTGCAAATTTTATTCTGAGTGTCCAAAAGGTCATTTTTGCTGGTTTTGGGGTCAGGCCACTGTAAAAGACAGCAACATTAAAGGTCCTATTGAAAAAAATCTTACTCCAAATATTCATTTCTTCGTGCAAATTTTATTCTGAGTGTCGGAAAGGTAATTTTTGCTGGTTTTAAGGTCAAGCTACTGTAAAAGGGGTGCCAGGGGTACCAATAGGGCAGTACTCCTGTTAGGGGCACCAATCAAAAAGAGGCCCAATGATATGTTAAAAATAGGAACTAGTAATGGATGGGGGTCCCATTTGATTTAGCTGCATGGGGCCCTGAAACAGTTAATAGATGACTGAAGGCAGCCCTGGCTACCACTGCACCCACTATAACTACAGCCCTGCCAGCTGAACCTCCATGTTCCCCATTGGGATGTTCTTGCTGCCACCACCACATATATGACATGTTCTTGGGCCATGGTGAAAAGAGTGATAGGGCGCTCCTTTCAGTTACCATGTGATATTTCCAATACTGATGTCATCTTATGTGTCAAAGGGGCTACCGCTGTATCTGCTATAGCTATGCTGTCCTCATCTTTTCAGTTAGCCATTTGAAAGGAATGAATTATTTTAGCCTGTGAACTCTTTTCTGTGACTCTTAAAGCCAAATTGTTTACACTAAGTTGTACCACGTATCCAATTTACTCTTATGGAAAGTAATTGTGGCTTCTCCTCACCTGTGTTAGTATAAAAATTAACCTAAACATCATCTCTCATTGACTTTGATGGGGCTTGGCGTTCGGTTCGGCGTTCGACCCGAATTTCTCAAAATTTGGGGTTCGGTCGAACTCAAATTTTTTAGTTCTCGCTAATCACTAATCAGTAACAGTCTGGTGGTATTAACCACTATATGGTTGTGGAATGTGAGGTATTATTTGGTCTTTGTGTATTGTTGTTATTGGTACTATTGGTCTTGGTATACTGGTTTGGTCAGTAATATTATGATATTAGTCACTATATAGTAGTGATAATGTGACCCTTGTACTGACACCCACATAATAGAGATAACGTCAATTAAACTGTTCAGTATAGACTCCAACATATACTAAACCCACAAAACAAAAGGCACAATTGCATTTTTTTTTCTATTCACCCCACAACATTTTTTTGGTTTTACCCTCCTGACAGAGGGGCCTATAACCTACAGGGGAGCCTGTAACCTACAAGGAGGCCTATAACTTACAGGTGACTATATACAAGGGGCATGTCACCTATAGATGCCTATAACCTACCAGGGACTATAGCATACAGGGGCCTATCTACAGGGTGCATTTTACCTACAAGATCTATCTACAGGTGACAGTATATCCTCCTACAGGGGGCTATATATACAGGGGCAGTATATCTACTTGTACCTACAAGGGGCAGTATGTCTACCTACAGGGAGCTGTATACCATTCCTACAGGGGCATTATATCTAATTTTACTTACTAGGGGGCTAAATACAGTTCAGTTCATCTGCTTGTACCTACAGTGGGCCTTTATACCTACATAGTTAATGATGGGCAACATTACTACCTACTTACTTAAACGGGGTTGCAATTATAAGAGGTAGGAATTGGTAGGGAAATGCTCATAAAGTGAGGATTCTAAGATGTTTGTGTGGTAAATTCTACAGGGACAAGTTGCGGCCAGAAGAAGTCATCATGGTGGTCCAAACCAGATGGAGAAGAAAAGGGAAAAATAAGGATTCAGAGAACGACTGATCGGATAGGACGTCTCCTGTGAGTTCCTGGATGTCAAGGGTTATTTTTAGAGATGGGCGAATTTCCCGAAATTCGGTTCGTTCACTTCGCCGAATTTCCCGACAAAAAATAACTTCGTTCCGAATTACTTCGGGACTAGTGTTGAGCGATTACGTTGGCCATCGACATCGGTCGATGGTCGATAGTCGGCCATCATCGACAAGATAGTCGATAGTCGATGGTAGATTATGATCGATGACCATTCAAGTCTATGGGAGAGCAACAACACCTTCATTCTTACACCCAAACAGGGCTGGAGAAGCTGGAATTAACATCCACAACAGTCAAATGGATATGTGCTACATCTTAGGCAACACACTTAGGTTATAAAAGCCACAGAAAAAAAATCACACACCATTCACTAACCCTGTCTTGCACCACAGCATGAGCCTTAAACCTGCATCATCCACAAATTAAAAAGTGCTAGAAGGCAGTATGATTTGAACCATCACTGTACTTGAACTGGACATTGAATATCCCTATCCTGGAACGCAGCATGAGCCCCAAACCTGCATGACACCCAGATTTAAAAAGTGCCGGAAAAAGGAGTCTTTCAACCACCATTTTAGTTGAACTGGACATTGACTATCCCTGTCTGGCCACAGCATGAGCCCCAAACCTGCATGACCCCAAGATTTAAAAAGTGCCGGAAAAAGGAGTCTTTCAACCAACATTTTAGTTTCACTGGACATAAACTGTCCTTGTCCTGGGTAGCGCTTGCCCCTCCGTATGAATGTGGACCAATTGAGCTTCACTTGGAAATACTGGTGGTTAACGTTCCTGTTACACCCAGGTGCCCTTTTTCTTGGCATTCTTTTTCTCATTTTAATCAACGTGTTGGAGGAAATTGTCTCTGTACTTTGTTCTCTGTCCGTGCTCCATACTCCATGTCCTCTGAATAACCTACATCTGGTCAAGTTTTCCTGTACCTCCCTTGTACAATTCAGAGGAATTTTTTTACCAGCTATTTTGTACATGCAAGTTTTTTAGTAGTTTAATTCTAGAAAACACATTTTTAAAATAGGATGGAATCCCACCATGTCTTTATTTCTCTTTTTTTAATTGTATTAAATGGGTTGTCTCAATACAGGGATTGATAGCTATGTTAAAGATCTTGCAAAAACAAGTCATTTTGCAATATGTGTCCATTAACAGTGTCCTACCTATTCCTGTTTCTGACAGCACCATCACCCTTGAGCCACTCTTGACAATTGTGAAGAACAAATGTCTGTTAGAAACAACATTTTTTAGAATAGGACCTGTAGTATAGCTGCATGTCACAGCAAAATGCCCCCAAAAATTCAAAACATGACCCATGAGCCACTTTTGACAATTGTGAAGAACAAATGTCTGTTAGAAACAACATTTTTTTATAATAGGACCTGTAGTATAGCTGCATTTCAAAGCAAAATGCCCCCAAAAATTAACAGATTGACATTTGAGCCACTTTGGACTATTGTGAAGAACATATGTCTGTTAGAAACAACATTTTTTTATAATTGGACCTGTAGTATTGCTGCATTTCAAAGCAGCATGACCCAAAAAATTGTAAAAATGACTTCTCAGCCACTGTTAAAAATTGTGAGGGAGAAATGCCATTAGCAGCCACATTTCTGTTAAAGGACATGTTTTGCTGTATCTCACAGCAAATGACCCAAAAATTATAAATATGAATTTAGCAATATTAAAAATTGTGATGGAGAAATGCCACTTAGAATCCACATTTCTGTTCCAAAGGACAATGATTATTGCTGTATCTCACAGCTACATGACCCCAAAAAATTATAAATATGACTTCTCAGCCACTATTAAAAATTGTGAGGGAGAAATGTCACTTAAAAGCCACATTTCTGTTCCAAAGGACCATAATTATAGCTGTATCTCACAGCAACATGACCTCAAAACCATTGACAATGCGAAAACTTCTAAAGATAAAGTGAGTAAATGGAATACGGTGTTGTCATGAAACCTTGCTGTCTTTTACAGTCTCCTCACAAGCAAAACCAGCAAAGTGAACTGTTGGGAAAAGAGAATAAAGATTGCAGTAAGAAATGATCATTTTAAAAACATTTTCAAGAGGACCATTTCTGTTTGAAGAGGAATGTGAAGTAGACCGGTAACTAATCCGTGACCTGGGCAATTGGGGCCACAACATCATCAGAGATCCATGCCTGATTCATCTTGATGAAAGTCAAACGATCCACATTATCTGTGGAAAGCCGGATGCGTTTGTCTGTAATGACTCCTCCAGCTGTGCTGAAGGTCCGCTCAGATATGACGCTGGCTGCTGGGCAGGACAACACCTCTATGGCGTGGCGAGCGAGCTCGGGCCATTCGTCCATTTTGGATACCCAGAAGTCTATTGGGTCCGGAACACATACAAAAACATCGGTGTTGAGACGCAGATAGTCGTGCACCATGATCTTAAGCTGGTCTCTGTGTGTTGGATGTGTGCCCTGCATTGCATGCGTTGGTGAGGTGGCAAATAAAGATTGCCAGAGGTCACCCATTAGGCTTCTGCCACCTTGCCTGCTGCTGCCGCTACGGCTACTTGGCACTCTACTGCTGTCACGTCGCTGATGTTGTTCCACTGTGACATTTGGGGAACGTGAAGCAGACGCAACAGATGTCTCCAGTTGATCAATAAGCAAGGTCTCCATTTCCTGCATTTTACTCTCTATTTGGGTGGGTGGAAGGAAAGTGCTGAGTTTTGTTTTGTACCGGGGATCCAGGAGGGTGGCCACCCAGTAACTGTTGTTCATTTTAATGGCCTTAATGCGAGGATCATGTTGGAGGAAATGGAGCATCCAAGCACTCATGTGAGAGATGGAGCCTTGATTTCCCAAGCCTCTGGGTCGAGGGGCACTAGCAAACTGATCTTCCTCATCTTCCTCCTCCACCTCAAATTCGCGCCAACCTCTTTCCAAGGCAGGGACGTCGGTAAAAGTTGTTGTCTAGGAATACCTCCTCCTCCTCCTCCTCCGCTGCCTCCGGCACAGCTTCAACACAGCCCTGACTTGCCTGAGATGATGCACCCTGAGAGCTGATGCGCCACCTTGCACTAGCTCTGGACCCCGAACCACTGCCTAATGAAGACCGATGAAATTGTGAAACTGTCGGGCCTTGTGGATTTGACGGAGAAAGGCTCCGTGTCTGCATCTGTGTCCGTCTCCGCCTCCGCCGCGGGCGGGACCTGTTGTTTCAGCGTGTCCAACGATCGGTCCAGAACGAAGATCACCACTATGCTCATGCTGACCAGGGCATTTTCCGCCCTGACCATTTTGGTGGCTTCTTCAAAACTGGCAAGGATGGTGCAGAGCACTTTCACCTTCCTCCACTCTCGGTGGCTCAACACGCCGCGGTCCGCACCGCTGCTGGTCAGGCCAATGTTCACTTCGTACTGCGTAATGGCATTGCCGCTGCAGCCACAATCGCTGGAGCATGTGGAGGGTGGAATTCCAGCGTGTTGCCACGTCAGCAATGAGAACGTTGACGAGGAGGCCAAGCTGACGCTGCAACGCAGCCAGCGGGACGAAGCAGGGTGCGAACGGCGAAGTGCGAACTTTAGACTTCGAGCCTTCCTCAGCAGGCAGTCCAGCCCCGGGTTAGCTCTTTAGAAATTTCTGGTCGACAAGTTCATGACATGTGCCAGGCAAGGGATGTGCTCCAGCCTACCGATCTTAAGGGCGGCCAGCAGATTTTGCCCATTATCGCACACCACCTGCCTGGCACAAGGTTCTTGGCACCCACCAGCGCTCGGTCTCGTTGCGGAGAGCCGTCCACAGCTCCTGACCTGTGTGTGGACGGTCTCCAAGACAGATTAATTTCAACACGGCCTGATTTCTCTGGGCACGTGATGCCACCAGAGGACCTTGGGGGAAAGAACCCTGCACCATTCCATTGAAGAGCGTGCGCCGAGCCTGAGAGCCACCGTCACCCCCAGAGACATCCACCCAGCTCACCCAGTGAGCTGTCACAGGAGATATAGCGGCCTTGGTCGTGCTTACTAGTCCATGTGTCGTTGGTCAGATGGACTTTTCCGGCCATAGATGCAGACAACGCGCTTGAAATTTTAGATGACACGTGCTGGCCAGGGCAGGGATGGCTTTTCTGGCAAAGAAATGCCTGCTCGGCATCTGGTATTGGGGGCAGGCAAGGGCCATGACATGGCGGAACCCATCTGTGTCCACCAGACGGAAAGGCAACATTCCAAGGCCAAAAGCCTGGCAATGCCGACATTCAGGCTTTTGGCTTTGGGATGGTTTGGGTTAAAGTGTTTCTTCTGCTCCCAAACCTGGAAGACAGAAGGCTGGCTGCTAAACTGTACGGCGTGCAGGTCGTCAAACTGGCGGAAGGAGAAGGGGTAGGATGGGTCTCTTGGTGTGCTGGTGGTACTCGGGCGACAGTGGAGACTGAAGCGGAGGCTGATCCCTGATCATGACTCTGAGAGACATGGGCAGCTGAGGAACGCTTGGTGGTGGCGGAGGAGGAGGCGGAGACAGAGGGTGTGACAGTGGTTGGAGGCCCGGCGTCAGTCTGGCCTTTTTGGCCAAGTGTTCCTCCATTTTAACTCATGCATTCGCTGCATGTGACTAGACATGTTGGTGGGTTAACCACCTAAGGTTTCTTGCCTCTACTTATGCGTTTACGGCAAAGGCGGCATATGACATCGCTGGGTGAATCAAGAGCTTGCTCAAAGAAGCCCAGGCTTGAGAGGTCCTGGGCCTTTTTGACGGCGATAAGCGAGGAGCGGGGTTTGCGCTGACCGTGGCTGGCGGAATCATATCAGCGGACTTCTGCGACCACCCTCTCCCTTTTTGAGGCGGAACCCGTACTGACACTACCCATCGTATTCCTCCTCGTCCAGTGATGAAGCGCTCGCAAGCAATTCTGCTGAAAAGACCACGTTGGATCCTCAATGTCGTCATCATCATCATCAACACAGGTGACTTCGTCGTCCTGACATTCTGCATCAAGGACGATGTTCGTTACTTAGATTCACAGAGAACTGACCCAGCGATGACAGGCCTGACGGTCCTGCAACTGACGATCCGCTGGCATGCGTGTTGTCGCCAGCACTGGAAGGAGCACCTTCTCTCGTACCTCTACCTCCATGTCCTACCCCCCTCTTTGCTCGCTTACCACCTGAATTTCGCTCCATGTTCAGAAATATAAAAATTTTTGAAGGTATGGAAGAGTTTTGGAAAGTCTCTTATTAAAAGACGGCAAATCACAGCTATTCTCAAATCCCTCAAATCAAAACAAAATTGCTGGATTCAAATTTAACTGCAAAGTAGATCTATCAACAAAGCTGGCCTGCGCCAAAGTGAAAAAACACGTATCTGAAATGTATTCGGATAATGAAAGGTATTTTTGGCACCTTTCAATTAACGTGTTGTGACTACAAAATTGCAGTATTCACATTTAACTTTCAAAGTAGATCTATCAACAAAGCTGGCCTGCGCCAAAGTGAAAAAAACACGTATCTGAAATGTATTCGGATAATAAAAGGTATTTTTGGCACCTATCAATTCACCTGTGGTGACTACAAAATTGCTGTATTCAAATTTCACTGCAAAGTAGATCTATCAACAAAGCTGGCCTGCGCCAAAGTGAAAAAACACGTATCTGAAATTTATTCGGATAATACAAGGTATTTTTGGCACCTTTCAATTCACCTGTGGTGACTACAAAATTGCAGTATTCACATTTAAGTGCAAGGTGCCTCAATGAACAAAGCTGTAGTGCGCCAAAGTGAAAAAAACACGTATCTGTAATGTATTTGGATAATAAAAGGTATTTTTGGCACCTATCAATTCACCTGTGGTAACTACACAATTGCTGGATCCGAATTTAACTGCAAGGTGGCTCTATCAACAAATCTGGACTGGGCAAAAGTGCAAAAAACACGTATCTGTAATGTATTCGGATAATAAAAGGTATTTTTTAGCACCTATCAATTCACCTGAGGTAACTACACAATTGCTGGATTCAAATTTAACTGCAAGGTGGTTCTATCAACAAATCTGGACTGGGCAAAAGTGCATAAAAAACACGTATCTGTAATGTGTTTGGATAATAAAAGGTATTTTTTGGCACCTATCAATTCACCTGTGGTAACTACACAATTGCTGGATTCAAATTTAACTGCAAGGTGGCTCTATGAACAAATCTGGACTGGGCAAAAGTGCAAAAAACACGTATCTGTAATGTATTCGGATAATAAAAGGTATTTTTTGGCACCTATCAACCTGTGTTGACTATAAAATTGCTGGATTCTAATTTAACTGCAAGGTGTATATATCAACAAAGGTGGAATGGGCAAAATTGAAAATGAACACCTATCTGAAATGTATACTGATAATTAAAGTGGAGTTTTGCACCTAACAAAGAGACCTGCAGTTACTAGAAAAGATGTGTATCCTAATATAAGTTCAGTCTGCCCAATATCCAGGAAATATTTCAATAGAAAACTGTTAATAATAAACCTATTGCAGTGCAATCTGTACACTAAGTCTTGGTGAACTTTATCCAGTATTCTTTATAGAGCTTGTCTGTGTTCGCCCATGGGGGCCCCCCCTCCACTACCCTCCGTGACTTTACAGCGGTAGATGCTCCTTTAAAATTCTCTACCTAACTACATAAAATCTTCCTATCTCTAATCTAACTAAGTTGTAAAGATCACAGCTAACAGTAGTGTTTTCTCTGTGAAGAAATAGGTTAAGTTCGCTGAGCTGTTTGGACACAAGCAGAGCGCACGTCCTACTGCTATGAGACGCTGAGAGACACTGAGGCTGAACAGGAAGGGCTGTTCTATGTAAAACGAGGTCATGTGATTTTTCCAGCCAATCGCAACCATACACATCCCAGTCATGACGTCGCACACACATCTCACCCTGCTCTATTCTGTAAGCTGATTTGCTGGCCGCCAAAATGACAGGAAGCCCCGAAAATGGCGCGATCTTAATAGATGATGCACAGATTTTAACCTAAATTATCGCATGATCTAAAAATTTCGATCAACATAAAAACTGTGCCGATTTCAACTTTGTCGATAATAATCGCTCAACACTATTCGGGACGAATCACATTAAAAAACAGCTATTTCCAGGCTGCACAGAGCCTGCAGGGTGCTGTAGAACGTTGTGCCATGCTTAAATATGCAGAGGGAGCTTGGTTTGGTCTTCATACAATGTTGTGTTTTAGTATGACACGCACATGACTGCCGCCGCTCTTAGAATCGCTTCACTATAAAATTCCCTGGGCACTTAAGAGGGCAAAACTGACCAAAAAACTGAAGCAGGAATGTTGCCTGATAAAGTCATGCCAGCGACAGCTGGAAAAAAATAAGCTGAGGGCTCAGGTGGCAACATCAGTGACAGAGTGTGGAGGTGACGGCGGCAGCCACAGCAGCATGCGGTCAGAGAGTGGCACAATGACATTAGGGAGGTTGCAAAAAGAGGAGGAGGCCTCAGTGTGGCACAATGCCACATTGTGTAGGTTACGGCAGCCGCCACAGCAGCAGCATGAGGTCAGAGAGTGGCACAATGACATTCTAGAGGTGGCAATAAAAGGAGTAGTCCACAGAGTGGCACAATGACACAGTGTGTAGATCATGGCAGCAGCCACAGCAGCAGCATGAGGTCAGACAGTAGCATGAACCCAGACTCATTTCTCACAGTTTGGGTGAGGCGTCATGGCTGATGTAGTCTGACGCTTAAGGCATTGGTGTGTGGAAATCCTGGCCAATCCACGCCTGATTCATCTTGACAAAGGTCAGTCGTTCCACATTTCCCGTGGACAAGCGGGTTCTCCTTGGGGTAACGATGGCTCCCGCCGCACTGAACACCCGCTCTGATGCCACACTACTGGCCGGGCAGGACAGCTTCTCCACTGCAAACTCGGTAAGTTGCGGCCACACATCCAGTTTGGCTGCCCAGTAGTCCAGCGGATCTTCTAACTGGGGTGGCAGAGTGCTTTAAAAGTAGGCCACCACCTGTTGGTTCAGGGAAGGTCCAGGTCCTGCTGGGTGAAGGAAGTGACTCCAGACTTAGGTTGCTGCTGATGGAGCTGGTACTGCTCCTACCCCCCCACCTTCTCCCAGCAGCCGCTGCAGTAGTACGTGAGCGCTGAAGAAGGCCCCGGTCAGACCTGTCAGAGGAGGGACGATGCCGCACATAGGCCACACCGCCGAGTATCTGATTTTACCACCAACGCTCCACACTGAGTGACTACTGCCGCCGCTGCCTCGCTGAGCCCCTGTGTCGCTACTTTCTTGGACCTGCGAAGCGGGTTTTTTACCCCGTGGCCGCTTGGCTCCCGACCTCACACTGCTGCTATCCTGCTGACGCATGGCCACACAACCCACTTGCTGGCTGCGCCGCTGCCTGACGCGCAAGCTGACGCCCTCTTCTCCTGACGATGATGAAGCCCTTGCCTCACCCGGCTCCCAAGTGCGGTCGGCTACATCATCATCTATTTGTGTTTCATTGTCACTGCTGTCCTCATCACCAGTCTTGGTATGCAGAGGCTGACCCCTCACAACATGACACTCTCAACATCTATACTTTGCCGCATACTGCAAGAAGCAGGGATATTGGCCCCATTTCTTCGCTGCCAAGTAGCTGCTGACTGCCCTCCTCAAATTGTTCATCCTCGCTATATAGTGGCGCTGAGCCCAGACCACATAGTAGATCTCTGGCTGAGGGAACCAGATGGGACAGAGGCAGGTTGAGGACAGGTGAGGGCCGCTGACCCGCTCCCGGGCCATGCCAACTAAGGGTTGTGTCTGACGTTCCCACCGACTCTTGGCTGTGGTTGTCAGATGTCATCTGGGAGGAAGTGGATGACCTTGTCAACCAATCAAGAACCCTTGGGTTGCTAGTCAGTACACGACCGCTAGATGACAGCGGCAGTTGTGGCCTCACCAAGTGACCCCTGCTGCAACGTCTCCTTGCTGTGCTGCGACCTGGGCCTGGAATGTTTGTGCCTCTGCCACTCGCAGGTGAAGAGCCTGCCACCTCTCTGTCTGACATACTGTTTGTTCTAAAATGTACAAACACTGTTTAATGAAGATATCTGTGTATGATAAATACACACCCTGTATTTGACGCCAAATGAACCCACTAAGAAGCTTGGGTAACCCTTGGATATAAATTGCGCTCCACAAATGGGCAGGAAAAATTTACTTGTATGTGCCGTTTAAAAACTCTGTGTATTTTACTGAATATAAAAGCACAAACAGGCTTAATTAACCTTCGGATATGAATTATGCTACAGAATTTCTTCTGTGGCGGTGAAAAACAAAGTTTCTTTTACTGAGTACAACTGCAGAACAACGCTTAATTAACCCCTGGATGTAAATTGCGCAAAAGAATTGAGCAACCAAAAACTACGAGCTTTGTAGCGTGTTACAATGGCGTGTTTTCTACGCTACACAACAAGAGAAAAAATTGTAATTAACCTTCGCTTGTGAATTATGCTACAGGAAAATTTTAATTTGTGAAAAAGACGGTATATTTTTGTCATCACAGCAGAAAAACAATGCTTAATTAACCCCTGGATGTAAATTGCTTCAAACAATTGGGCAACCACAAACTACGAGCTTTGTATTGTGTTACAATGCAGTGTTTTCTACGCTACACAACAAGAGAAAAAATTGTAATTAACCTTCGCTTGTGAATTAGGCTACAGGAAAATTGTATTTTTTGGCGGTGATAAAGACGGTTTCTTGGAGTCACCACAGCAGAAAAACAACGCTTAATTAACCCCTGGATGAAAGTTGCGCAAAATAATTGAGCAGCCAAAAATTAAGTGGTATGTGTATTGTAAAAACGCTGTTTCTTTAAATGAATACAACAGGAACTGGCTTAGATCTCCCTTGGATATTCAATGTGCTGTGAGCAGATAGCATTAAAATGTATATGCAGCTGCAGTGGACGCACACTGGACTTCAGATCCAATACCCCAAAAAATCAGAAATAGAACATTAAGAGAAGCAGTCTCTGAGACAAGCTGAGACACCCCCAAAAATCGCTGTATAAAAATCAATTCTTCAGTAAGAGCTAGCGCTATCACAATCAGCCGCAGCAGCACCTTCCCTGATCAGTACAGTGAGAGGAGTGTGAGCTCCCAGCGTCGCGCCCGGACTTATATAGTGCGTTGACGTCACAGAATCCCGTCGGTCTCTGATTTGCTTTATCTCTGCACATGTCATGCAGGCTATGCCCTTCTTCCTCCCAGAGTGCTTTGCCCCATATAACGCCATGTGCTCGCAGCCATTTTATCACTCAAAAGCACACTTCGTTCACCCGAAGTACCCCAAACTTCGACTTCGTACAGAACCAAAGTTTTCCTGAAATTCTAAACGAATTCCACCTCGTTAGAATCAATTCACCCATCTCTAGTTATTTTGCGTCTCTGTTAGATCAGTGCTATAGTTACTATCATGTGATGTGATCTGAGCTGGTGTCTGACCACTATGTGGTCTCTGTATAGCAATGTTGTAGTTTATCCCTGAGCTGATGTCTGAACACTATGTGGTCTCTATATGGTGGTGTTGTAGGTTATAAGTTTGTTATCGATAACGTCAGAGGCATAACTTGAAGCTTCTGGGCCCTAGTGCAAATAGTGGAATGGGGCCATTGACAATGCTGTGGCAGAAGGGTTTTTAGGGCCCCCTCAGACTGCAGGGCCCGGTAGCGACTGCTACCTCTGCACCCCCTATAGCTACGCCCCTGGATAACGTATATATTTGTTTCTGTGAGTGGTTGTATTTTTGGGGGGGCCTAGTGCACAGCTCTGCCCAGGGGTCAATAATACTGTTAAGATGGCACTGACCACACATACAACAGCTTCTGTAATCACTCCACAAATAACAGTTCCTGCAGTTACCCCACACATTACTACACAATCCCTGCAGTAACCCAACACATTACCACCTAGCTCCTGCAGTTACCTCCACACAATATACCACAGGTCCTGCAGTTACCCCACCCATTACCACATAACTCCTACAGTTACCTTACCATTACTACACAACTCCTGCACCTACCTCACCCATTACCACACAACTCCTGCAATTTCCACAAACATTATTCCCTTGCTCCTGCAGCTATTCCACCTATTACCACACAAATCCTGCGGTTACCCCACACATTATCCCATTGCTCCTGTCATTACCCCACCCATTAATACACAACTCCTGCAGTTACCCACACTTTATCCCATAGCTCCTGCAGTTACTCCGCACATTACCACACAGCCCATGCAGTTACTCCACTCAATATCCTACAGCAAATGCAGTTACCGCACACACAAAATTTACTGCAATTACCCCACACATAACAGCTCCTGCAGTTACCTCACCCATTGCCACACAACTCTTTCAGTTCCCCCACACATTATCCCACAGTCCCTGCATTTACCCCACACATTACCACTCAGCGCCTGCAGTTAACCAACCCTTTGCCACACAGCTCCTGCAGTTACCCCACCATAGATGCTTGTTCAACTGTACACAAAACACGCTATGAGCACTGATAATAAAGTGTTCGGAAAGGCAAAGACAGTATGAAACCATCTTAAAGCTGTGTGGTCGCAGTAAGGCTGTGATGCAGTTGTAAACTGTGCAATATGTGGTACCACATGGTTTTCTATTGATCATCAATGGCCCCTTGGTTTTATAAGCTTTTTATATGCAAAACTGTAAAGCCGCTAGGTCTAGTTTTTTAACGGTCAATTGATTCTGCAGACAAAAAGTTTAATAAAGCAGTGCGGTTGTTTCCAAATAATAGAAAACTATGCAGAACAGTGGTGTTCACGTGGTTTTATCTGCTTCCTTGCTGCATTCTGGCCACATAGTTTCTGCTACCTGTTCAAAAGACCTTAACTTTACACAGAGAGTCCATAGTTGGAATGAGAGTGAAACTGGTACCATGCTTCCTCTCATCATCCCCGATGAGCCCCAAATCCAGGGGCAGAAATAATTGGCCTCTGGTTTTCAAATAGCTCATCATAGAGCACTCCTTTATGTCTGTCTAAACAGCCACTGGTTACTGTGCCATAAAACTCATTTGCTTAGTTCATTTGATGCCATCTAATAGAAGACAGGAGGTTGCCAGTTAATTTTAGGGGGGCAATGGGATCCTTTACCTACTGGGTCCCTGTGCTTCTGCAGCTTTGGTATGTTCATCCTCTCAATAGAGGACTGGATTATGTGATCTTGGGGCTGCTGGATATTTCTCCTGCAAAGCACAGCTGCATAGTATATTAGTTGATTAACCTTCAGTAAGTTTTTTGACTATGATAATTATAAAAGTAAAGTTTTCATGGAATCCAGATATACATTTTATGTCTTTTGTAGTTTTTATACATATAGCAAAGACATTATTGATGGCTGCAAAGTTATCAAAACTATCAAAAACTGAAAAAGTTACTACATGAATTAGATTACACATTTACAGTGACATTAGCTACATTAATACGAGCTTTTAAACCCCCACACACACTTCACAAGGGCACCTTCTGAGAAGCAGGTAAACACATTAATGTCTTCTTTAGTTGCAATGCATTTAAAAAAAAACACTTTACAATGAACAAATGTGACAAATAAGTAAGATAACGTTGAAATTGCATTATTGTCATCACAGAAACTATAGACCTTATTCAACATGTTAGATAGTAAAGCTAACCTTTAGCAATTCAGGAATTACAGTTTACACTGATTAACCTAAATCCCAACTGTCCCTTGTCATATGGGAGAACAATAAAATTCATCTGTGACCACATTATTTTTTCCATGTCAAAAACCAGACATAAGGAAAGTAAAGACAACTTTCTCATCTGAGGACCTTAAAGAAGAATACCATAAATCTCATAAAGCTCTTTGGTATACACCTTTTATCATAATATTGATTATGTTAAAAGGGAATGTGTCATCAAAAATAACTTATTCTTTAACTCACATTTTTATATTAAACACATTTTTTAAGATTTTTTTTACATTTTCATATCATTTTCAATATTTTGTAAAAATTCTAAAGTTCTGCAGTTTTCACTTTGGCCACTAGATCTAATAATAATCTGATACTTTTTCAGTAGTTTGCTCATTATCAGCACAAGCAGGGTCAAACTGAAAGGAGACACCAATGTGTATAGATAACACAGGATCATCCAGTCACAATAGGAGATATTAACAGTTCACCCTTTCCTCCTCTCTGCACACTGACTTCTTCTCAGGTCACAGATCATGCCTAGAAAAATCTGCTATAGAAGTCAATGGGACTGAGCGTAAGGCTCCTCCTATGTGCATGAAGTTGCTGTAAAGTAACTCTCTGACTAGTGTTAAATGCAGTGCAGGCAAGAATGCTATCCCCACAATCATATATAGACGGCCAAATTGAGAAATCTACAACCAGAAAATAAAAACAGCTAAGAAGAAAAGAGGGTCTTGACTTAAAGGGGTTTTGTCACGAAGTGAAATTGACGTGGGAAGTTTGTAAATTAAATAATAAACATTTTCACCATTCATCATTATTAAAAATTCTGGACCGTTTTTGTTTTAGCTGCTCCTTTAGTAATCCACTGTTTACAGCTCATTTCCAGGGGATACGACTAGGGCTGAGAGCTTCTCAGTCCTGGTCGCACATGCTCAGACATCACCTCTCCTCTCAGGTAGCTACTGAGTGTTCAAACCCCAGGTACTGTCATTCTACTCCCATCCTCTGTACTCCTTAGTAATTGGTCAAACAGTGCAAATAAGATCATAAGGTTGTGGTGTGACATGCCTCCACAATGCCCCAAGATCTCAAGCACATTACAAAGGGTCACAGGCGCCCGATAACGTGCCTAATTTTGGAGTGAATCTGATTGTAAACCTAGAGAACAGGGCTGTGCCAGTTTTTGGGCTGAAAGGACTCCGTACATACATGTCGCCCATAGTGTTGAATTTTGAGGTTTAAATTACCATGGGATCATTATGTTCAAAAGGCCCCTTATGCAACTACCCAGCATGCCCATGCATTAAGATAGCATTGCACATACCAACCCCTAAAATTACTTTAAACACCAGACATTTGAAGTGAGTCAGAACCCAAACCAATCCTCAAAATTTATCAGAACTCATATAAGACTAAAGAAAACAAAATTCAGACACCAAACCAGACTTTTATTTACTTGCTTCTCTTATTCTCTTCTAGCCATAGTTACACACAAGCTCCTGATGCTGGCTAGTGAGCTGGGTCTTGAAAGGTTTAATTTGGCAAAGCCTAGGCTTCGGAACATAGCTGCAATTGTCAGCAGCTTCATAAACAAACCTAGGTTTTTCTAGAAATACTTAACATCTAAAAATACATATATGCAGATGTTACTTGACAAGTGTTAGGCTATAGTACAGTGAAGCACATAACTGGAATCTCCTAAGTCCCAACACAAAATCTGAAGAGGGTCCTCATGTACCACCTGAACTTTTACAATGTCCACTCTTACCTTACCACAAATTTCAATGAGGATTCCATTTTGTCACAAAACTGAATACATTTTAACAACATGGTAGCATAACCACTGGTATACATAAAGTATATTATCGACTATGAGAGTATCACAAAGCCATGTGATTTTTTTCAAAGTTGGCCCTCTTGTGCCACTTATCTTGGAATTCTATTGTCTTCCAAGTTCCTTAGGACTCAAGCTCCTGAGCGAAGGTGTCGCCACTGCCTCTGTATCCCCTATAGGTATGTTGGTTACAAGTCCTTCCAGCATGCTTTCACTGAGCTAATGGCATTACCAAGAGCCTGCTTTGATTTATCAAGACTTGTGTCATGTGACAAATCACTTACCCATTAACATTTGGCATATTTTTATACACTATACACTATTCTCTAGTGAGATGTCTTACTCTAAAGAATTGGTTGTAAAGAGCTGCATGAACAGCTACACAAAAACATAGAAATGTACTTCAAAAATGGCATGTGACAAGAAGAAGTATTCCCTTGCAGCATCAAATAGCTTTTGTACAGTAACTCCATTTAACTTTACAACGTGCTGTACAAATGGAAACTAAAATTTAGATGAATAAGAGTTTTCTGAGGTCATTAAACAGAAAAAAACCTCTTACCCTCTTAATTCATTTCTGCTGGAATTTTATAGACTCTCACAGACAAAACAACTTCTGGCCGTATTTAAATTTTCCACAAATGCATTATCCAGACCAACATACAAAGGATATAACTACCGGCCAAATAGTCATTGATATTACGGATGTTATTCAGGATCATTTTCCATCTGCCAATGGAAGGTTGAGGAACTCAATGTCAAATTTTTTGTTCCAAAATAATTTACTAACTTTAGGCTCTGAACAAATTAGTGTCATTGCTTCAGTTGAGAATGGAAGACATAATTCTTTGATCCTTTTTTTCTGATTCTAAGTGAACATTGACAGATCTTTTGATTGTGATGGGACTGCTTCTGTTCCATTGGGGTTCTGTCTTTTTTTATGGCAAGAATGGTGTAGAGTGCTAGGGGCAGGGGCACCATGAATGCAGGTGTATAGACTGTGATGGAATAGGCCTACCACTGCTGAGAATTGTAGTGCATACAGCGTAAAACAGGACCACAGAGATTACAGCATGTTGAGGTCTTAGCAGGTTTTACTCACGGCTTAGGTTTGTACACATCCAGTTACTGTTTTTACACTGATATCATGATGATTTACGTAAAGGGATTTTCGCTGTACATCACATTCTGTTTCTTACTCTGCAGTATATACTTCCTCCTATGGTAACATAGGCTCTACTGAAGCAAAACCTAGCCCTCCCAGTTGTGGCAGACCAAGGTTTCCCATACACTCCTTCTCTACAGACCTAGAGACTGGCCGGTCTTTGTCTTATGTCCCTTCTCCATAGTTCTTTTCTTTTTCGGTTTCTCTATCTCTCTCATATCTTTAGCTTAATGTACTCTTTCAGTAGACTTCGTGTACTGGACAAGCCTGCCTATCTTCCACTACCAGCTGGTGGTCAGATGATTCCTTTACTGCATATAACTTTAAAATGGAACTAAAAGCCTTAACACTTAACTGGCAACTAACAACCCTATAAAAAGGGTGACTATTTTATGCCTGCCTAATTCTCAAAAATGATATTGATGTAAATATTTATTGGATAAAGGCTGTATACATCAGCATTGGAGGCTCTGTTAGGAGCCTCCATTGTTTTTGGTGTGAAGAGTAGGACTGTATGCAGCCCAGTAGATTTTCTGTCAATGGTGACAAACACTACAGCAGAACCTGACAGACCCAACTGTAACTCAGTGAAGTTCTTTAGCCGCCATCTCTGTCCATTGTCTGACAAATGCAACACTGCATTTTTTTTAATAGATTCTTTTTCTTTGCTCTGTAAGAGTAGCTTTCGAATTTTGAAAAGCATGAAAACCAACTGTAAACAATCCCCATAGACTCCAATAGAAACTCTGAGCTCTAGTCTACACAGCTCTGATTTTGAGAGGTCAGAATTAAAACCAACGGTTTTGCAAAAAAACTTGGAACATATACATTCTCCTGCCGTATTTCACTCGGAAAAATGGCGGATTATTGTACTATTCAATTCAATGGGGTGGCTGAATCCGAAAACAAAAGAAAAAATGTGAAAAACTAAAACCGAGTATAAAATATTGTTCACATACTGGTCGAATTCTGATTTAGAATCCGACCAGTATTTGTACTTTGCTGTGTGGGCGAAGCCTACAATTCATTTTCCTGATTTTTCTCCAAACAAAAGCTGTAAATTATACCATATGGATAAAAATAAAAATCCCTTTAACTCTATTCTACCAAAATTATACATATTTTGGGAATCATTGTTGTACGATTTAGGAAAACAGATGAACTGTCTTTAATCCTCTATTCTTGAAAAAAGTCAATTTTGTTATTTTAACAACTTGCTGTTTTTCCCTATATTGTTTATCTACCCTGTTAAACTCATTAATTTATTTCTGATTTTAATATTCCTCTACAGGGGAAAAAAAGGTAAATTACCTTTCTAATCCCTGCAGATCTTGTAACAAAGTTTCTAGCAATTCATCTAGTAACAATTACTTATATGGACAATGATTTTTTTTTTTTTTTTTTTTAAGGATTATGCTTGTACATTAAAACTGATTTTATTCTTTGGTTTGGTCTGACTTGTGGATCTGCCAGTCATCAGCTGTATGATGGTAGTCCCCTGCCCCTTTTCTTCTCTATGTTGTCATAATTAGAGATGGGCGAATAGATTCTAATGAAGTGGAATTCGTTTAGAATTTCAGGAAAACTTCGGTTCTGCATGAAGCCGAAGTTTATGGTACTTTGCGGGAACGAAGCGTCTTTTTTTATAAAATGGCAGCACGCACATGGCGTTACATGGGGCAAAGAACTCTGGGAGGAAGAAAGGAGGACCCTCAATGACATGTGCAGACATGAAGACAATCAGAGACCGGATGTATTCTGTGCCGTCACAGCACTATAAGTAAGGACGGCACTGCGCTCTTCACAGTCTCTCGTTGTGTCTCTTGGCAAAAAACAGCGCCCCTCCCTGCGTTTGCTACACAATTTCTTTATTTCTTTTCCCCCGTTTTAGGGGAATTTTAAATTCAAGTAATCCCCCAAATCCGAAGTGTTTGTTTTGGGGAAGAAATACAGCCCCGTTTTTTTCGACCATTTTTTAAATTTCTCCTGCTGTTTAGGGTTTTTTTAAATTTCAAGTAACCCACCAATCCGAAATGTTGTAGGGGGGATGGAATACAGACCGTTTTTTCGCCCATTATTTCAATTTCCCCTGCGTTTTGGGGAAATTTTAAATTCAAGTAATCCACCAACCCTGAAGTGTTGTATTGGATAGAAATAAGACCGTTTTTTTCTATACCATTTTTAAAATTTCCGTTGTTTAGGGAATTTTAAATTCAGTAATCCACCAACCTGTTTTTTGATTGGGAAAAAAAAATTACAAAACCGTTTTTTTTCGCCATTTTTCAATTTCCCTGTTGTATAAGGGTTTTTAAAATTAAATAATACACTCAATCCGTTATTTTTTTATTGGATAAAAATTCAGCCACTTTTCTCCCATTTTTTCAATTTCCCCTATTTTTTTAGGGAATTTTTAAATTCAAAAACCAAATCAATCCGGTGGTTGTATTGGGATAGAAAACGACCATTTTTTCTGCGCCATTATTTCAATTTTCCTGTTGTTTTAGGAATTTAAATTAAAGAAATCCCTCAACCTTTTAGTTTGAAATTGGGTTTAGAAATACAGACCCGCTTTTTCTGTGCCATTATTTCAATTTCCCCTGCTGTTTATTGGGGAATTTAGATTCGGGAATCCTCTATCCTGTTAGTTTTTGTATTGGAATGAAATACACTGTGTGTATTTATTTACGACACTTCAAAAAACGGGCGTAAATTTTTATAGACATATGTCGACAAGAGGTGCAGGCTCTTCAGTGGCAGGGAAAAAAACTTCCTGACAGGCACAGGTGCACACATAAGGGGACTTGCAGCAGGGGTCACTGGTGGGGGGCCAAAACCCCCGGTGTCATCTACGCCGGGTGTTACCAAACCCAATTTTTCTTGTTTGGGTTGACTAGGTCTCCATTTTCCCCCCAGAGAATCTACAACCCCACCCAAGATCGGGGGGGGACTCAGACACACCCTTATTGGCATGGCCTGGGACGGGTCGCGGCCCCCTCACCTGCCCTAACCCGCCCTGTCCGGCCGGTTCCCTCAGCCAGAATCTACATTTGCGGGGTCACGCACTAACAGCGGGGACACCCTTTGAGGACACAGCCTACTTGGCAGCGAAGGGGGTGGGGCAGCATTGCTGTTCTTGCGTGGGGGGGGAAAAGAATAATGGAGAGTGGAGGGGAGGTTATTTTGCAAGCATCGGGTTGCATAGTGAGACCAGAGGGGAGAATACAGTGACGGCCAAACACAAATGATGATGTGTAGGATCGCTTTTGGGACGGGTGAAGCAAGGGTTTCTAAAACGTCGTCAAAAAAAGGGGGTGTCACTTGCGCATCGGGCAGGGGGCAGCCAGCAAGTCGGTAGGGGGGGGCCGGGGTTCAGCAGGGGGCAGCGGGGGGTCGGACCAACCCCCTGGGAAAAAACCCCTTTGCAGTCCAAAAAAGATGACACGGGGGCTAGCAAAGGCAGCGGCGTTAGTTTGTCAGTGCTGACATTGGGGTAAAAAAACAACTCGGGGGTGTGGAAGTTTTTTTGCAAGCACCAAAAGGAGCCAACTTGTAAAAGTAAAGGGGGGCTAATGAAGGGACCAGGGACTAAAGACCCCATGGCCCCGGCGAAAAACCATGCGGGGCCCCAAATCCAGGGTTTGGGGAAAACTGCTCAATGGTTGGTCCACCCTGCCCCGCAGAACACCGCGCAGGCCCAGTCAAGCTCCACCCTCGCAAAGGGACTTTTTCTCTTTGCCATCACCCCGGTCCTGATGCCCCGCTCCTCGCTACTCATACCCACAGTTTTTCAACAGGCGATTCCCCAAGAGACAACATATTTTTCCCAACCACCTAAGATGCAGAAGCCGACCCTGGTCCTGTCCAAGTTTTTGGTACGTAGCCCCCATTCCAATTGGGGATTTGCCTGTTCGAAAATTTAAATGGCTTTTTGCGACCGGGGTGGGGAGTTCCAAGCCGTAATTTAAATTTTCCAAAAAGGCAGTCCCACCTTTCACAAATTGAAACAGAAGGTCCGTCCTTAGCCTATCGCTTTCTTCCAAGGTGCAGGCAGCGCGGAAAAGTGGAGCTGTAACTATGGTCGGGACAGTACCATGTCTTTACCCCCGCGGGGTAATGTGCTTCCTGCCCACCCACCAAAAACTTGGACAGGAATGCCACTTCCCCCACGTTGTCAAACTGCGCTCCTGTCCAAATATCCCCTCCTCCCCCACCACCACCCACCTCCACAAGTGCGCCCACAAACCAAAATGGCAGGGCCCCGGGGTGTCAAGTAGTTTTTCCCTGGCTACCCTCGGCGAACTAAGTCAAAAGGGGAGGAACTGTTTTCCGCGTCTGAGCAAAAAACGATTTGGCTTTTCCGTGCCAACTGAAATCAAACCATGGTGAGGATATGGGTAACGGTGTCCACGCGCACCGAGGGGGGAGGGGCCATGCGCTCTGCATAGCGCAGGTTTTAAATTTTGGGTTGTAAAAAGGGTTCCTAAAGTCTTCCCCCAAATTTAAACATTCAAAATGGCGGGAAAATGTGCATGCACTTCATCCATTCCCGCAAACCAGGAACACCCTCCTCAAGCGCGCAGCGAATGGCCTCCCCCAACACACGCTGAATCGATGTTTCCACCCCCCTTGGAATTCCAGCCTGCACAAGTTAGACCACTGTATGAACAACAAAGGCCCTTTAAAATTTTTTGATGATCCAACCGGGCAGCAGTACTCCCCGTGTAAAATTTTTGTTTAAAAGGGGGAGCTCAAGCTGACACTGACGTTTTCTGAGACGTTTTAGGAAGCAACGTTTTTTGTCAGTCGCCAGGGGCACGGGGTGAAAAACGTCATTCCACGCCTCATGTGAAAAAAACGTCTGGACAGGGGGCTGGAGAGGGCGACTACATTCGCAGCCCATAAGTCCGTGGGGGGGAAATGGAGGAGGAGGGGGAGAAAGGAGGGGGAGACATTGGGCACAAACTTGCTGGTGAAATGGGCTGTTTTTCTACCCAGGGGACAGGGGAGAGGAAAGGGCAGCCGGGGGAGCTAGATGGAGATGAGGGGCGAGCGAGAACCCCCAAGCAAGGGCATATACAGTGGAATGGGGCAGGGGTCCCACCCTTGTGCAATCCCCCCCCGCATGCGATTTTCCCGGCTAGTAAAGCGAAAAGTCATCATCCGGGAAGGGATGAATTCGGCTCTCCCCCCTCTTAGACCCCCAAAACCGGGCCAAAAGGGGCCTTTTTCCAGCTGGGAGGGGGGACAAACTCAAGTACATAGAGAAAAACCCCCAAAGCAGTTTGGGCCCTGCCTATGGCGCATGCCATCCTTGACGGGGTGATTAGGGGGTTCCTCATGTCACGTACCATCCCCAGCTGCTGTGGAAATGGGGGGATAGGGGCAGTACCCCTCCTTTCCGCTAATCTGGAGTCGTTTTGAGGAGCTTTCTTCACCAGCCCAGGAAGGGCATTTACCAGCGCACAGGGCCCCGGAGCAGACCCCCGAAAACCCCAGTGGGGCCTCTTTAACGCACTTGTCACCCCAGGGGGAAAATCCCTGGGAAAATGGGGGCCAAACGGATGTGTGGCCGAACTTACCAAGTTTGCATTTTAGTAACTTTCCCCCCCGGCCCTTTGTGTGGCATCAAGCGGGTGTTTAGTGTGGGGAGGGGGGAAATTACCCCGGAAGAAATTTTCTTTTCAAACCAAAATGTGGGAGACTGATCTTGTCAAGATGAAATCAGGGCATGGATCGGCCAGGATTTTTTCCCCCCCCCCGGCCTTAGGCATCAATTACATCAGCCGATGACTTTGAGAAATATCTGGATTCGAACTATCTGCCTCAGCAATTTCTCTGATCGCCACCCACCCGATGCCCCCACATTGCGCCCCGTTGCTCCACTGCCTCCCACCCTTTTTTTAAAAGGGGGGGTATTGCCCCCGCCCCCCACATTGTCTTTTGCCACTCTCTGACCTTATACTGTTTCTGCTTTCACCTCCCCCCTGTGTCATTTTGCCACTCTTGACCCTTATACTGCGCTCTGTCCCTCCAACTGGCTTTTGCCCCCCTCTGCCTCATGCGCCTGTTGCCGTCCCCCAAACTCTGTCGTTGTCCCTCTGGGCCTATCCCGTTTTTTTTCCCCCTCCAAATTTGCATTTTGTACCCTGACCTCTCTGCTGTGCTTTCTGCCGTCACCTCCAATTTTGTCATTGGCCCCCTATGACCCATCACTGCTGTGATGGCGCCGCACCTCCACACCCTGAATTGTGCCACTCTTGGGCCACTCCGTTGGTGCCACCTCCAGAATTTTGTCTTTTGCCACCCCTGACCGCATGCGGGTTTGCTGTAATCCGTCACCTCCCCACTGTGTCATTGTGCCACTAGGGCTCCCGATGTTCGGCCACCTCCAAACTTGTCATTGTGCCAAACTGTGGCCTACTCAGCTGCTGCCAAAGCCCCTGCTCACTGGAACACCCTGTGTTTCCGAATGTGTTTTTACCCCTCACCACTCTATGACTTGCCAATATGTTTGGTTTTCCCCTTTTTTCATCTGTCAAAAGGAATTTAAAAGCATCAGATTGATAGCCAAAAGAGGGGTGCATAAAAACACAGAAGAAGCAAATACCCCTTTAAAATGGCATCTCTGTTTTGGATCAATCCTGTTTGTTTTTGGCCTTTCATACTGTGGGTTATGACCATTTTAAAACGGGGCAAAAGATGATGAAAGAAGGGGGAAAAAAACAAGTGTCAGCGCAAAATTACCCGACACCCTCTCCACTCATTTGGGGGGGCCTCTACATGTATCACGTTTAACAAAACAGGTTCTGCATTTCTTAAAGGTTTAAAAACTCGGCCTCTGGGTACCCCTGCGTGATTCCCTTCTGTGCTGCACCCCGTCCCTCCCTAACCTAAAATTCTGTGTTCTTAGCTTCGTAGGATCGAGCCCTCGATTTTTTTTTTCCCGGGGGCCCGAAATGATTTGTCGGCTGCTTCCCCTTCTTTTTTTTGGGCAGATTTGCCCCCGTAATGCCCAGGGGAATTTTTGAGTGAAGAGATTCAAGAGCTGCGGCAGTCAGTGCTGCATACTAAAACAAGCATTTATGAAGACCAAACCAAGCTCCCTCTGCATATTTGAGCAGGCACAATGTTCTACAGCACCCCAGCCTCTCAGCCAGAAATAGGTTTTTTAAAACCCATTTTTCCAAATTAATTTGAGTCGAAACGAATGTTGTCGGATAATTCGGCGAACTTGGCAAATCAAATTTTTCAGAAAAATTTCCCATCTCGTCTAGTACACAAAAATTTGTGGCTTTGTTGGGATTGGTCACGCTGCTCAGTCCACTTCATGTAAACAATACTGGACTGCAGTGCCAGACTCAACCACAATCGTGCAAAAGGCACTGTGCCTGCATAAATTAAGCTGTTACTTTGTTGTTTTGTGGAGTTCACCCTGGGGTGTTTAAGACAAATTTAAACCCTTTTTTCTGCAGGTCAGTATGAATCTGTTGACACCGCATTTTTCTTGCATGTTTTAGTACTATGTACTTTAGTAATATGGCTCTTTTTTTCCTCCCCGTCTTCAAAGAGCCATTTCTTTTCTATTTTTCCATCTCCCTAGACATAGAGGGGTTTTTATTTTACAGAAGATGTACATTTTAATGGTGTCATTCACCGAACCATAAAATACACTGGAAAACTGGAAAAACATTTAAGTGGGCTAAAATGTGAAAGAAACCTACATGCACCATGTTTGCAGGGTTTTGTTTTTTTTAGCATTCACTCTCCAGTATAAATTATGTGTTATCTGTATTAAGTAGGTTGATATAATGCTGGCAATACCAAATATGTAATTTTTTAATTCTGTTTCATTACTATTAAAAAATGCATTCTCTGATTTGCAGATTTTTTTTTTTTTATAATACGATTATTAGCGTACCGGATAAATGACATTTTCATAGATCAGGAGTTTATGGATGTGACGATAGCAATTGTAATTATTTTTTTCTTTTATTTACTTTTATTATTTGTAAAATGGCAAAGGGGGTGATTTGCACTTTTAATATTTTTAATAATTCTTATACTTTAAAACTTTTTTTTTTACATTTACATTGCATCCCCCTAGGATACTTTACCACTATGTGGCAGTATCGTCAGTAGACCCTTCAGCTTCAAGTGGCCATGTTAACTGATCGGTCGTCCGTGATCTAACCATGTAGGTCCCGATCAAACAGCACCGTTAATCATTCATTTAGATACTGTGGGTGGGATTGCTGCAGTGCCTAATGGGTTAAACAGCAGTGAACGGAGATGGCTCCATTCCCTGCTGTTAGCGGCAGACATCAACTGCAACTAGCAGCTGACACCAGCCTCCTGTCACGGCGCTCGGCGCCGCGGCCGTCCCCCAGTGCGTATGGGGTCCGGAGCAGGTGCCGGGGTCCTTCTGCTCCTGCCCAGGAAACACCGTACTCACCAGTCCCCGATCCTGTGTCTGGCTCTGACAGCTGCCGCGCGCGTACCCGCTGCTTAGGGCGCTCGCGCGACAGCTGGTCGGGATTTAAAGGGATAGCGCGCCGGTAATTGGCCATTGCTGGCCGCTGACCCTATTTATTGTGCACGCCTCCTACACTCTCTGCCAGTTCGTTGGTGTGCATTAGCAAGTCTTGAGAGTGTTGGAAGTCATGTCTGATTACCCGTGTACCAGTCCGTTCCGCTACGTTTCTTGACCTTGCCTGTTTGCCGCCTGCCCTGACCGTCTGCCTGTCTCTGACCACGGACCTCTGCCACCTGCCCTGACCTTCTGCCTGTGCCTGACTACACCTCTGGATTACGATTCTGTACCACGCAGTATCCCGGCCGCCATCGCAAGCAAGTCACGTCAGGGGTAGCAACCTGGTAGCCTCATGCTGCAGCAAGTCCATCCCGCCTTGCGGCGGGCACTGGTGAATACCGGGGGCTACTTAGACTCCGCTCCCTGGCGTGGTTTAACTATCATCGCTTGCGGTGGTCCAGCGAATCCACCTCCGCATTACACCTCCTATATAGTGGTATTGAAATAGATGGAACCTCAAAGGGGCTTTACATCCTAGTGGGGTCTCCAAATAAACTTAGGATGGTAAAGGTGCACCTGAGAAAGAAAATCACAACATGCCCTGTTTCTGTGTAAACACTTTCTGGTTTTATTCACAAAATGGCAGGTTTTTATAGTGACATAAGAAAGCATCACATGGACCGAGCTGTTAGCTCAGCCAAGGATGGTTACATCCTTGGCTGAGGCTTACTCTCTGTAACTCAGGAATGTCTGAACACGGGGGCTTACCCTCAGAGGAGGCGCCATCTTGGATTATACGGTGGTGTCTCTACAAGCCATTTTGTTAACACATTAGAAACAAGAGATATACAGGCAGCTTTTATGTGCCATAATAGAAAGGCATACGAGGTGTTATACTAACTAATTCATTAAAATGGAGACACAAAGGGTCACACATGTGTAACCTTTGTTCCCATCCACAACAGCATCACCAAGTAATCCCTCTAGATAGGAACTTTCCGACACCAGGGTATCCCAGTACATCCTGTATTGGTAAGGGTTAAAGATTTATTTTTTTTTTAAACACTTTTTTAATTTTTCTTAATGCTATTTTCTAAGATCAATATTTTTTTTTCCATGTACAGGTCTGAATAACGACCTTTTTGTTGTGGGCTACAGTCTATTTTTTCTTAGTATTGCTTTTGAATGTAACTGACTTTTTGATCACTTTGGGCCTTATGTATGAAAACTGTCTAGCAGTAAGTTTTTGTTGCCCATAGAAACCAATCAGAGCTCAGCTTTTATTTTTTCCAGAGCACAATATGAAATGATGATCAGATGAACTCTGATTAGTTGCTAAGGGCAAAAAAAAAAGTCTTACCGCTAGACCTGCTTGGTTCTTGACCACTAGAGGGCACAATTGTTTGTATACTATGCTGCATTACAGTACTATTGCAAAATAGCATTCCAATGTGGCTCTCCAGTTAGGAGTACTAAGGTGATAGTCCTGTGGACCATAATGAGCGATGGCATTGTGAACGGAGGATGATCAGGGGCTGTCACAGACTGCAGATCCATATACCCTTACCAACACCATGATGTAACTGTACATTATATATTGACAATGGTTTAATTGGGGACACCTGTTTCATGCAATTATATACGAAGGACTTGTCTAAACCCTTGTAGAGAGGAACAATTAAAGTTTTAGAGCCCTGGTCTTACACTGCACCTACAGACATTATACTTCTTTGTGCCTCAAACATTATTCCAGATACATTTCCTTCATTTCAATCAGTTAAAATATATGTATAATTTGTAATTTGTTAGAGAACATTTACACATCAGAGTAAAATTAAAGCGAGGAATCCATAAGGATTCTTCCATTAAAATCTGCGGCGTCTGGTGCATTTCTAGATAAAAATTTGCATTGTCAGGAGGTCAAAATCATTAAGAAATGGGTAATTTCATAACTGAACCTGACAACTTTTGAACATTTGCAAAACAGTGTTACTGAACATGAGAAAAATGAATGAATTTCTTACAACTATACATTAGCAGCTTTTAGCATTGTTAGGCTTTGTGCACAGAATACAGTGTAGTACATACATTTAGCATTATCTCCTTTTCTGTGTGTTCAACTTGATTATTCACTTCTGGTAATAATTGACAAGGATTAAACAGTGTGAATATTAGCCTATTGCATAAAACCTGAAATAACTTAGAACACCATTGAAGAGGTGTTCGTGGGGGTATAGTACAGCATGTGCCATAGTTGCTGCATGCCAGGAGAATTACATACAATTGGACACACATACAAGGGCATTGCAGAGGGCTGCTGGAGCATGTGCCTTAATTGTTGGGTACCAACCATAGCTACTTTGATCGACATGTATGAATGGGGCATCAAGAAGCTTTAGCAGACCTGCTGATGAGCGAGCAGTAAAATGTTGTAGTTCGATTAGAACCTCAAACTATAGTGTGTTCGGTTCGAGGTTCTATTTGAACTAGAACTCGAACTCCATTAAAGTCAATGGGAGAAGATGTTCTGGTTAATTTTTATATCTATATAGGTGAGGAGAAGCTAAAATTACCATAACAGTAAACTGGATACGTAGAACAACTTAGTGAAGAAAATTTGGCTCCAATTGTGACATAAAAAAATTGAAAAGCTATAATACTTCATTCCTTTCAATGGCTAACTAAAAAGACAAGGACAGCTTGCAACCAGGGGCGTAGCTAAAGGAGGTGCAGCGGTAGCAGCTGCTATGCGGCCTTGCCTCCTGAGGGGGCCAAAAAGCCCCTTTGACACATAAGAGATTTAGAGTGTTATACAATTACTGAAGCCCCAAAACCGCAAAAATTGAACTTTTGGGCACTGAGTATGATTTAGCAAATCCAAGTAATCTGTATAATATATATCCATGTATATGAGAGTTAGACGTTATGTGAGCTTGCAAATGTCACTAAATAACAGCTTCTGGGTGTGGAAAGATGAAGCCAGCAATACCAAACTCCCTAACTATTGATGTCTATAGAAAGGAAAATGCTATCTAACTAAGAGCAGTCTGTACAGTACAGAGAGAGAGCTGAAAATGGTGTTCACAAGGCAATATAGTGAAATATATATAACATGGTAATGTGATTTTAACAGCCAATGAGAGCCTTACACCTCAGTCATGACGCTTTTGACACTTCTCTGTGATCTGCACTGATGGATGGAAACCAAAAGTGCAGAAAGGTGATTGGATGGGTGCCAAAAGTTCAGAAAGCCGCTGAAAACTAAACTGAAAATGACGTGTCAAACTAGAACCAGAACTAGAACTTTACTCGAACGAACGAAATGTTCAGTTTGGTTCCAGTTCTAAAAATTTGAGAAGTTCTACTAGAAGTTAACTTTTCTAGAATGGTTCGATCAACACTAGTCCTGTTCTATGGATGTATGAACAGTCTCACTCCAAACTTTGACGCAATACTTATACGGGGTTGTCTCACTACAAGGATTGCAGTTTATCTTAAAAATCTTGCAAAAACAAGTCACTTTGCAATATGTGTCCATTAACCGTGTCCTACCTATTCCTAGATACCCCCCTCTTGTATGGGCTGCATCAGCTCTTCAGGTCGCTAAAGCTACAGACCTGTTTGATCTCGCCTAATAGGCTGTCAGCACTGGTTGCTATAGCTACAGACCTGGCATCTACTGCAGCTTAGTGGAAGCCAGTAAACGCCCCTGAATTCAAAAGATGAAACCAAGACACAGGACTGATGGTAAGATGTATCTATTTTTAGTGAGACAACTTGTTTAATGTGCCAAAGATTTGGGGGCGTTCTGGGGGCCTGTCACACCACATTTTTAGAATTAGACACATTTATTATCCTTTGATGCCAAACCTAGATGCAGAACAGTTAGAACAGCCAGACCAATTTAATGGTGGTTTGCCAGAGCCTGAGTTGTCGTATTGGCACTACACTGCACCTTTATGTGTGACATGCAGAAGAACAGGTTCATACATTCTGGCACAATCTACACTACCTTAAAGCTATTTAGAATTGGACTGTCAGTGTCCACGTTCATACATGTCACCATTTATCTATAGACCACTGCAAGAACAGCAACCGAATCTTTTCATTGTGTGAGTGAATGGCCATCTTCAGCTCTGCACAAGCCTGAGCATTTTGTTACTCAGCTCATACATTATCATTACTTAAAGGGCTGTTACATCCAGCTACAGGCTCACACTTCCAGGTCTACAGCAGTGATTGACATATCAGCTCTGCTATTCCACTGCTAATAGAATGGACTAGAAGCGTTGGGAAAAAAACTACAGATCTGTAAATAGAAGGGTTGGGGTGACATCTATGAATTCGCCTTAGCCATTTTTTTGCCGTACATTGTCAGTTCTGTAGAAGTTTGAACAGGCGCACGGCCAAACTTGGCACAATGTGCTCCTGACAACACATTTTAATGCGCCAGAGTTTGTTCTGAAACTGCTATACAAACTTTGGCGCATAATACTCTATGAGCCAATTTTGAGTGTTATGTGCCAAATATGTTTGATGCAAAACACTTTCACTCATACTGTCGTATTATACACTCGTCTACCTCTATTTAGAACTTGTGTGTTAGCGCCAAGTTACAAAAATGGCACGTGCAAATTCATAGATGTCGCCCTTAAAGTTTGTCAGTAGGTAATGTAAGCAAGCTTCATCTTGCAGATAACACACTATCGGAGTGAGGACACCATCCAGGTCAGGTCTCTAGAGCAGTCCTTTACGTAGAAAAAATTTTTGGTTTGCACCCATTTTCCACCTGAGAGAGTGCCAAAGACGATTTCCCTTTAAAAGGTCTCTAGAGCAGTGAGAGATGGTCTGTAAGCTAGAGAAGCTTGTGAAAACAAGCAGAAGATAATAACTGTTCTAGCTCTAAAAGGAAGCAACATCAGAACCGCAATGTATTTGGTAATAGTTTTTATTTACCCTTGCCTTCATGTTTAAAGCTAATCAATGAAATGTGAATAAGCATTCAACAGATATTTATCTTATGTACATAGTCACCTTTAGTTTTCCTTAACCCATTCCTGCTACAGATTTTAGTTTACGTCATGAATGTTTTACCCTCCCTGCCTTTTATGAGCCATACCTTTTTATTTTTTTCATCTACAAAATCATATGGCGACTGTTTAATGCAGGAAAAGATATACTTTTAATGGTACCATTCATTGGACCATATAATGTACCTAGAAATAAAAAAGAAAAAATCTTTGTGGGGCAGAACATGAGATACAATGCAATTGCCCCTTTTGGGGGTTTTATATTTCTTTGCTATCTTTATCCTGCATGTCAGTACAATTCAGTTGATTCCAAATTTTTAAAGCTTTCATTACATTTTACTATTTTTTTGTTTAAAAAAATGTCATACATGTTGCCCTTTTTCTTTTTCCTTGTACTTTTTGTTCCCTCCGGTACAATAGGGTACACTTGACCACTAGGGGGTGCAATCGCTTGCACACTATCCTGTCTTTAGGCAGGGTAGAATAGTAGTACTAAGATGGCAGCCATAGAGGCCTTCATTATGCTGCTATGACATGATCGAGGGTTGGACAGGCAAGGGGCACAATGGTCCACAGTGCCATTTTTTAATCATTTAGATGACACAGTTGTATTTTCTGCGGTAAATAGTTGATTAAATGGCCAGGATTGAACTTATCTCCTATCCCGGTTCCTAGTAGCAGGTGATAGCTGTAATTAAAGGGGTTGTCCCACAAAGGAACATCTGCTACACAGGTCAGCTCACAGCTAGCTGTAAACAGGTTGAGTATGAGAATGAGGATTGCAGCCACCCTCCCCATTCACTTCTATAGGAATTCCGAATACAGCTGAGTAAGTGCTCTTGCCTATATTCAATACTCCCATATGAATGGGGAGGATGGCTCTGAGCCATCCTGTGAAGTGGATGTTCCTTTGTGGGACCACCTCTTTGACAGCCAGCACAAACTGGAACTGGAGCTGGCTCAGCTCCTGAGTCAACCCCCACTGGATATGGAGCTGACTCAGCACCTGAGCCAGCTCTATACTCCCTTACTGACATTTTGACATAAATGTTTGTCAAACGTCAGTAAGAGCTTAAGTCATACAGTTCATGTCACATTTTCAGTACACAGAAAGGTAGAACTTTGATACAGCAGCTAAATGATGGTGTGTAGCGCTGTATAAATGATGAAATCTGATTTCATGTACTTTAGCTTTGTAATCATTCTAAAGAGTTGAGGGGGAGATGTCTTTTCTGCAGGTTCCATTTCACAGTGATTGACCAATCATCTATCTATTCCATGTCTTAAAGATTCAAGCAGAAACATGAAAAAGAAATCAAATGTGCATTTACACCCAAGGCTCTTTCATACTGTGCAGAATGCAAGAAATGTTTTCTGCTGGTTAAGAACAGGTTTTTATGGTATATTAAATATTCTTGTATCACAAGACCATTTCCAACCTACTCTACTCACAAAAAGTTAGGGATATTTGGCTTTTGGTTGAAATATCAAGATGAACATAACATTTCTTGAAATGTTATTTAAATGCAATAAATGAGATCATCTCCTAACTTTAGAATACATATGTCCAACTGTTCAATATTTCAGTACTTTTGCACAACATGCTGATCTCTAGCAAGGAACTTATTGACAAAATTCACAATAGGTGTTAGATCCCGAAATTGCCCAATACATTTAGAGGATCAATTTGAATTTTGATTTAAACAGTCCTCCTTATCATGTTATTTACATTTTGACATCATGAGATCAGGACAACACCTTACCATTGATCAGCAGTACCTTGCCATTGCAAGGCTTCAAGCATGATGCTCTCAGATGGAAGTGGACACTGAGCTTAGAGTGTCACAGAGTGTTATCCGCCTTTCTGTGACTCTACCAGTCTCTCTGTGTCTCTCTTGTAACCTGCTGATGACACTCTAAGCTCAGTGTCCACTTACGTCTTAGGGCATCCTGCTTGAATTCTCACAATGGTGAAGTACTGTTAATCAATTGTAAGCTGTTGTTTTGGACTCTGATGTCAAAATGTGAACACTGTGATGAGGAGGACTGTTCAAATCTCAATCTAAATTGATTCCCTAAATGTATTTGGCAATTCAGGGACCAAACACCTGTTATAAATTTTGCCGTTAATCTCCTCATTAGAGATCACCAAGTTGTGCAAAAATTGCTGAAACACTGAACAGTTGGACATGTGCATTCTAAAGTTAAGAGATGGTCTCATTTAGTTCATTTAAAAAAAAAAAAAAATCAAGACATTTTATGTTCAGACAACTCTGTTCCTGGCCGTTTATCCTCTAAGCTTCCATACTCATTAGTGACAGCAGCTGTTAAGGAGTTTGACAAAGGCAGAGAGCTCACGCTGTCCTCCATCGGCACCCATGCTAAATGATCGTGAGGTGCCGCTGGTTCTCATTACAACTGGGGGGCACACAGTGCACTCTGGGTCGTGAATGACATAGGCCTGTCAGACTGACTGGAGGCGGAGCCTGACAGGCTGACTGACTATTGGATAAAACACTGCAATATAGTCATCTACTGCAATGTATTGTACCAGCGATCTAATGATTACTCAGTATAGCCCCATAGTGTGAAAAGTGAAAAAAAAAATTTAATAAAAAGTAAAACACCTACACCATCTTTTAACCATTGCAAATGGTTATTACAGAAAGAAAACATAAAAGAATAAAAAAGTATACATATTTGGCATCATTGCATGCCTATAAATCTGTCATATTATTCAACCCACACAATTAACGGTGGAAAAAAAACAATGGTAGAAATGCAATTCTTCATCCCGCTGCACATAAAATGGAATAAAAAGCGATATAAACCCCAAAGTGGAGCCAATAAAATGTGAGTTCATGCCTTACACAGCTCTAGTTACGAAAAAAGGAAAAAGTTATGACAGTTAGAAAATAGCGATGCACAAACATTGTTTGACAAACTAAATGTTTTATTTTTTTTAAACTGCTACAACATAAAAAACATTATAAATTCTGTATCTGCTGAGTAAAAATAATATTCCATTTCTACCAGATGGTGACCGCTGTTAAAAAAAAAAACAAAAAAAAACCACTACCAGGATTCCTGTATTTTGTTCATTCTGCCTTCCAAAAACCTTGGTTAAATCAAAGTGTAATATGAACCCCAAAATGATACCAGTGAAAAATTTAGCCATCAGAAAAAAACAAGACCTTAATCAGCTCCATACACAGAAATATAAAAAAATTATGACTATCAGACTATGACAACATAAATACTCATTTTTTTTACAAATGCATTTCTATTGTGTAAAAGTTGTAAACATAATCTATAAAAAATTTATATTGTTGTAATTGTCTCAATCATATAATTTATACCATACGGCGAACGTATAAATAAAACCCAAAAAAACTGTAGCGGCATGGCATGGTTTTTTTATTTAATTTTCATGGCCCAACACAAATAAAACTGATGAGTTCCCCTTAGGGGTGTTAAATCCAAAATGGGGTGACTTCTGACATGGCACCCACCAAAATCTGCATTCCAAATGTCAAATAGCACTCCCTTCCTTCTATGCCTTGCCATGGACCCAAACAACAGTTTACACCCACATATAGGTTATTATCGAACTTGGAAGGAATTGAAATAAATAATAAATGTTGAGGTGTTTTTTTACCAACATTCCTTGTGAAAAAAATTGTACTTAACCCTGTATATAATTTGGTAAAATGATTTTTTTTTTTCATGACCCAAGGCTAAAAAAGTCTGTGAAACACCTGTGAGGTCATTATACACAATACACCCCTGGGTATATTCCTTAAGTGTTATAGTTGGAGGTGTTTTTACAGGTGCTGATTAAGTTTTAGCACCATAGTGTGTCTGCAAACCTGTAACGGTGCCTAAAGGAAATCCAAGTGAAAATGAGATCCCAAAATCCAGTAGGTGCTCCTCCTTTTCTGTGGCTTGTCATAGAGTCAAATAGCATAACAGGGCCACATGTGGGATATATCTAAAAATGACAGAATCAGGGAAATGTATATTAATTTGCTTTTCTTTGTTCATATTTACTGTGCTCAAGTAAACAATATATTAAAATTTAAAATCTGAAAAAAAATACCTTTTGAGATGTCTTTAATTTCTGTGAAAAACTTAAAGGTTAAACACATTTGTTGTTTTGAATACCTTGAGCAGTGTGGTTTCTTAGATGGAGTCATTTATGGAGGTGTCTAAGATACAGGCCCCTCAAAACCACATCAGAACTGGACTGGTCCCTAATAAGTCTGTGTTGTAAATTTTCTTGAAAATGTTAACATTTGCTACTAACTTTAGAAGTCCCCTAATGTCTGTCATGATTCTGCCTGGCGGACTCCCAGCTTTGAGCTCTGGTCACAATGCTCACCAGTGTGAATTCTGTCATTCCCGCTCTGCATTTGTAATTGATTCCTGGCCAATGCCCATGGTCGGGAATCTTCCGGCACTCTACTAGTTAATCCATTTCCTTGCAAGTCTCTTTGATTAAGAGCCTTCTATTACAACCCGGTCTTTTGTTACTTCCACCTATCACCTCTGTTCTTTGGTCTGTGGTCTATTATGAATAGGAATCTTTGTCATTTCTCTTTGCCTGCCATATTGGTTTCATCTGTGCTATAGCTAGCTTTTCTTTGCCTGAATTTATACCTGTTGCCTGACTTTGCTTTGTTATTGACTATTCTTCCACCTTCTGATTTTGTACTGATTCTCCCAACTGTTGCTGAGCTGGCTTGTCTGACCCTCTGTGATTGTGTTCAGTGTTTGTTTTGTCTGCTTCCTGTGTATTCCCTTATTCAGTGTATCTCGCAGTCTTCGGTTGGGGCCGACCTGTTAAGGAGTCGGGCACCCCGAAAAGGTAGGAACAGTGATTGGCAACAGCGTCAGGGCCTCACTCTGTCTGTGTCTACTTGTACGTCCCTGACCAGTTCCTCACAATGTCCTAACAAAATAAAGGATGTTTGAAAAATTATGCCAACCCAAAGTAGACTTATGATAGATGTTAATTATTCACTATATAGTTTGATATGACTATATGCCTTACACACAGACATTTTTAAAATTTGTAAATGTCAGATTTATCCAGATTTTCAGAAAATGTTGACATTTTTCACAAATAAACAAAGATTGCTTACTTAAAGCACAATGTCTCACGAGAAAGCTTTCTCAAAATCACATGGATAAGTAAAAGCATTAAAAAGTCATTCCCAGATAAAATGACATGTCAGATTTGAAAAATAGGGCTTGGTTCTTAAAGGGGTTGTCTCACTACAAGGATTGCTTTTTATGTTTAAGATCTTGTAAAAACAAGTCACTTTGCAATATGTGTCCATTAACAATGTCCGACCCATTCTGAGATATCCCCTCTTGTATGGGCTGCATCAGCTCCTCTGGTCACTATAGCTACAGACCTGTTTGATCTCTTCTGATAGGCTGCTGCACTGGTTGCTATAGCTCAGGACCTGGTTCTACTGCAGCCTAGTGGAAGCCAGTAAACACGCCCCTGAATTCAAAGTGAAACCAATAAAACAGAACTGAGGTGAGATGAATTAATGTAGTGAGACAACCCCTTTAAGTCCAAAACAGGCTTAGACCTTAAGGAGTTAAGGATTCTAACAGTATCTGATTTGGATATTCTATGTTTGGTTTCCAAGCTACTCACTACAACTTCCTTACTCTTCTCCTTTATAGGGCCAACTTTAAAAATTTTCACTGCTGATTTCTTGTTAAGCCTTTATTTGGAGCCAGTTTAGGATCACATCAACAGCATTAGTTTCTTTACCTGGGCTTCTCTGCCAGGAGCTTCCTGGAGTGCCTCTTCTATGTTGTTCTTGTTGGTTCCAGTCAAATGCCTGCATGCAAATCTCATGCACTCCTTTTTGCAGGGTGTGTCTGACCAATCTCCAATGTACTCACAAATCTGTACCCCCTGCCAGTGCAGCTCAACATTTGAAAACTAGCGGGAAAATATATGAAAAGGAAGATCCAGTCTTTCAGAGAAAGACCCAGTAATCTATTAAGCAATACTGTATCTACACGGAAGACAGGAAAACCGGATAGCCATTTACTATTCTGTATTTCTGTCTTCTGTGTGGATGTTGCTTAAAAAAATTACTGGATTTTAATCTGAAAGGCTGGATCTCTTTTTCATTTACAGTCCAATATGCTGTAGCAAAAACAATAGTTGACGAAGACTTGCAGCTCTTGTGTATTTTCCACTAAAGAGCACCAGATCTTGTTCCCATAGAATAAGACTGACGGCATTAAAATTGAAGATTCATGTTTTGGTGATGAGCTGGTTAGAATGCCAAATGTTTTAGAGAATTTACTCCTTCCCTTTCTGACCCTCGTAGATATATCAGTCTTGTTTCAAACATCTCCAGTTCCAAGGTATTGAAAAGTTTACATGGTCTCAAGTGGTTGACCTGCAACAATGAAGCTAGAGGTGTTGCCAACATTGATTTCCACCAACTTATACCACTTTTATTATCTAGAGTTTCTCAGGATCGGAGTGATGTTTTTACTAGACAACACAAAAGATATAATTGTAGAGACATAGAAAAGGAACTGTGGACCCAAGCATGAGCAGACTACACCATACATGTAGACGGAAAATGCAAAGGTTTCAACATATTGGAGAAGGCAGTATAGTAGTTGAGCAGCACTGTCCTGCAACACTTAGCATGTTATCTGTTTGTTTGTCTTTTATTGTTTGTGTTGGATTCCTTTGGGTTCTCCAGTTTCCCTAATATTCCACTTATACTGATATATTAATTAACTTTGTATAAAATGTTAGCGACAGATAAGAAATCAAGGTTCTGACAGGCATGAAATAAAATATTTCAGCACTATACAGCAACAAAAATTTATATGTGTAGGGATTATGAAGGACATGACACTCCAGAAGGAAAAAGGACTTGACATCTAACCTAGCATCGGTCACTTGTTGTTTGTTTTTGGATTTGTCAGCCACCTTTTCCTGCAATTCTAATTACATCTAATATCCTCAAATCAATTCATCCTCTTCCACTCAAATCATCCTTTATCCTACCTCCCTATTTATAAACTTTATTATACATACATCGCCATTATCACATAACTAAAACCAATAAATCACCATCATTCAATATTATAAATTCACATCCAACAAACACTTTACATTTACTTATACATTCATTCCTAAATTCTACATTTAAATCAACTACAAAAATCTTTCCTTATACAACACACACACTCCATTCCATATATCAACTTTAAAATAATTACAAATCAAATAAGTTCTTAAATCATACACTACTATAATCGTATATCAAATCCTACCTCGCTGCACAAAATAAAATTTCTATATAATATGTGTGATGTGTGTGTATAAGTGATAGTGTTACTATAGATGTGGGTTTGACCTAGAGTGAGAGATATATAGAGAGAGAATGTGTGTCCCATCTGAATCTATATAGCTCGTCAACAGCTAGTTAGGGCATAGGATATCTCACTCACCACCAAACTTATTTCATCCAAATATATACAAAATTTAACCAATCATTACGCTCACACCCTCACACACGCCCCTCCTAATTAGTTTATGTGAGATGTGTGTGTGTGTGTGTGATTTCCACATAAAAATTCAAAATCTCCACCTCGCGTTGTATGATTTGAGTAAAGTCCACTATAGAGTGCTACCTCCTAGTTCTGTATGTTCTGTGGTATTTATGTGATAGATCTCGCTCTCTAATAAGATAATGGTTGTGTGAAGTGAGAGTTTGAATTAGACTCTATACGTCTTTAACTACCACACTCCGTAATTATACCTATACACCATTTTAAGAGATACAATTTTCGACCATAACATATCTAGCTCACTCAGATGATATATATGATGTTGTTGCGTGGTCGATCGGATCCAAAACGCATCCAACACGCATCCAACATGCAAGTGCGTGTCTGGATGCATTTTGGCTGCAGCAGGATAACACCAAATAGGTTTCCTGATGCATCTTTCGGATCAAAAATTGACATGACAATTCTTTGAATGGATCCAAAAGACGGATCCAAAAGATACGACTAAACACGAATTGGCGATCACTCGTCTGAACGCCGATGCGTGTTTTACATTGCAAGCAGTGTAAAACACACTGTTATTTGTTAGATGCATTTTTGGGTCCTTTTAGAGTCCGATAGATGGTTCCAAACGCGTCTAATAACGTACATTCACACGGACTCAACACCCTAAAGCCTTTATTACAAGGTTCAGTTTCAGTACAGTTTATGAACAAAAAATTTCTCTTGTCCTTAATAATTAAAAAAAAAAAGTACTCCAAAACAGAAATGTAAGTGTAAAGAAAATCTAAAGCGATATAAAAGAGGGTTCAAATGCATTTTCAATAAATGTAAATGATCAGGACTTACAAGGGAGTTAGTTACCGGACAAGTTTGTGGCACCAATAAACCATTCTACCTTGGCAAGGGTATTTAGATACAGTGCTGGGGCAGTGAACTGAAAATTTGCCCCAGATGGAGGAAATCTAGCTGTACTTTAGTACAAACTCATCACTATTCACAAAGGATGACATGTATAAACTTGGCACCGATTCACCAGTTCTAACTGACTATTTCTCAGTGTAAAATGCGCACAAATTTATGAAAATGTTGTAGGTGAGCTCATACATCTGGTGTGTGGTATGTCTTGCATAGCATATTTTTGGCGCATTCAAAAGTGTTGTGCCTGGTGCAGATTGTGCCAAATTTTGGCATACGACTGTTCATACATCTATAGAACAGGGCTATGACAGGTTTTTTGGTACTGTATAAAGTACGCCAGAAAACTGGCACAGCCCCATTCATAAATGTCACCCCAAGTTCTTGCAGTCTGAAAGAAAAAAGTTTACTAACTTAATTCATAATACTGACATGACATGGAAACATTTTGGATGTCATAGCCATAGCCATGTGCCTCTTCTATTAGAGTACAAGGTAAAAATATTCATGTAAACACCAACATTTAAGTCCTGGGAATAATGACAACATTCTTACTTACATTTTTTCTAAACCCTAAAAGATAAGAACTATGTGAGATGTGAGACATGCATAAATAGGAAATAAAGATAAACTTATTTGTACGATAAATTTTGAATAAATAGCAGAAAAACAGATTTAAAAAGTCCTTTGTTTCATAGGATGCATGAATGAAATAATGCTGCTTTGCTCTGTCACTTCCTGGTCAAGCTGTCTGTAATTAGCATATGAGCTCTGTGTATTCAGACCTCTGCTAATTAGATAGATCTCATGCTGTCTGGACTTGGGAAGCTTCTGAGGTAAAGTAAACACATCACAGCTGTGCTAGGAACAAAGCTGCAGTTAACAGCTCTGTTCCTAGAGCAGTCTCTGTAAACACTAGGAACTTTAAAGAGTGTAAAAAAAAAAAAGAAATAAATAATAAAGTAAACAGCAGTAATTACCGGCTTTTGTCTGAAAGATCAGATAACACACAAGCTCTCACTGTCTGGAGTTCTTTGCTGACACTACCTGTGTGATGATGTCACTCCCTTATATCAGATAGAACAAACAGCAAGGGGGGAGGAGAAGTACACAGGTCGGTCATTTTTAGGAACCAGAGGGAGCACAGAAGGTGATAAAATCACTTGTAGCTTCTTAACAAAAAAAAATGAACAACACAATATATTTGGAAAACGTTTTCATTTAGTGTTCCCAACATGTTGAAAGCTAATCTTTGTAGCGAGACAACCCCTTTAAGGTGTTATCCAAAATTATTAAAAGATGCTTGCGTTTAATCAATTATGGTACATACCTGTCAATTGTTTGAGTCTGAAATAGCAGATCACCACCATATAAGGCTTGGGCTACAGAACCATCCTACAACAGGTGCTGTGCAGTTTGTGGAATGCCTGTCATGTTGTTCAACTCTAGGATATTTCCTTTACATAAACCATAAAGATGCAGACTGTGTAGGGCATAATTTTCAACATAGTACTCACTACATCATTGCCCTACAAGCATAATTTTAAAACCAATGAAAGATAAAGAGAAAAAATATTAATTATTTCATGACAATTGCAACTATCAAGGTTTGGGAGGTTATACAGCAAGTTAACAGTTATTTCTTGAAGTTGATGTGCTGCAAGTAGAAAAACTGTGAAATCATAATGCTCTAAGCACCTTTGATAAGGGCAAATCTGTGGTGGCTAGATGACTAGCAAGAATTTTTTTTTTTCTTTTAAATGGCAGGTCTTGTGGGGTTTTTCCAGTATGCAATAGTTAGCACATACCAAAAGGCCTCCTAAGATGGACAAATAAAGAACTGGAGAAAGAGTCTTCCAAGGAATATCCAAGATTTAGTGATGATCATAGGGTGCTGTGGCTAGTCCAATTAATCCAATCCAATAGAAGCACAAAATATAGCACAAAAAGGTTACCACTGGCTATGATAGAAAGTTGTCAGAAAACACAACTTGCTGCATATGACGTTACATAGCTGTAGGCTGATCAGAATCCCCAACAAGGATCAAAACTGGACTATAGAGCAATGGAAGAGGGTAGTGTGGACTGATGAGTCTTATCATATTTTATATCATGTACATGGCCGGGTGGTTACTGGGGATGAGATGGCACCAGGATGCGCTATAAGAAGAGAGCAAACTGGTGGGTTTTTGTGATTTTAAAATAAAATGTTGTGCTGGGAAACTTTGGGTACTGCCATTTGTGTAGATCTGAATTTGTTGCGTCTACTTAAACATTGTTGTTGTAATAATGCACCACTTCATGGCAGTAATATTCTTTAATAGCCCCCTTCAGCAGCATAATGCGCCCCGTCACCCTGCATAGATTGCTAAGGAATTGTTTATTGTACACGACTAAGAGTTCAAAGTGTGTCTTTTTAATTTTTATGTAAATGCAATTAAAAATATGCTGGAAAGTCAAGTTCAATTCATCTCACAATTTATGGGACTTAAAAGGGCTTTCTCACTTTCTCACAGAGTCACACGCAGCTTCAGACACACACTCCCTGTTCAGGCTGTGGGCGGTAATTAGCATATCAACTCTGCTATTCCTAGCTGAGCCTGTTGGAGTGAGATGACTTCATGAGATTTAATCTGTAGAAAACAAAGCTACAAACCTTGCAGGAGTGAAAACAAGTGCTTTTCAAACACAAATAAACAATAAAATCATCTAATCTTGTTAGAGATAAAGACTCTGCAAATTTCGATGATGGTGGCATCAATCCCTGATCTCTGTCTAATCAGGAAGGCAGATATGAACTGTAACCTCGAGACACTTGAGTACTCTCAGAGCAGATAAAATTACTCTTATTTCCTGACCAGAACAATATCAAAACAGCAATGTATTTTTTAAAAGTCTTCATTTATCGTTTCCTACATGCTGAAAGCTAATGTTTGTAATCCCTTAACGACAGCCCACTAACTATAGACGTTGGGCTGTGCCGGTCATCTTTTTGCAGCGACGTCTATAGATATCGCTGCAGAAAGAGGGGTTTTGCGGCTCCCAGTGCCGCAGCTGTGGTAGGAACAGGGCTGTACTTAATAGCTATGTTCCTAGAGCAGTCTCTGTAAGCACTAGGAACTTTAAAGAGTGTAAAAAAAAAAAATAAATAATAAAGTAATAAATATTTTATATAAAAGGTTTTGTGCATACATTACACACAAAAAAGCTACACATATTAGGTATCAACAGGACCGTAATAACCTGAGGAATACATCAACAGGTTATTCAAAAGTTTGAATTGTGACTAGTGTAAAAAAATGTAAAAAACTAAAAAATTAAAAACAAATTGGCAACAATGTATTTGTAAATTTAAACTATGCTCCTCAAAAATACAACTTCTTCTGTGTAAAACAAGTCCTCATACTTAAAAAATAAAAAAAGCTATAACTGTTAAAACGCAAGGAGGCAAAATCTACAAAATTTAGCTGGTCATTAAGGTATTTTGAGGTCTGGAGCTTAAGGGGTTAAAGAATTTGCTGCTAACCTCTTAGAGGCCGTTCACATGGCGTGTTTGGATCCGATTTTGGATCAGTGTTGGATACGAAAATCGGGTCCAAAAATGCTGCAGCAATTGGATCCTAAACAGATCCAACACGTATCCAACACTTAGCTGCGTGTTTGGATACGTGTTGGATGCAGCAGGATCGCACCCTATAGTTTAAAATAGGGCTCCTGTTGCGTCTTTCGGACCAAGAATTGACATGTCAATTCTTGGGATGGATCCAAAAGATGGAGCGAGACACACATCGGGGATCACTCGTGTGAACGACGATGCTTGTTTCATATTAAAAGCAATGCAAATCACATTGCTAATTATCAGATACCTGTCCGACAGATGGATTCAAACACATATCTAAACGTGTATGTTCATACGGACTCAACACGCCATGTGAACATACCCTTAGTGCAACACCTTCAGACATCTTGTGGAGTCCATGCATTAGTGCAGGGGTGTCAAACTCGTTTTCACCGGGGGCCACATCAGCCTTACAGCGTACCTTAAAGGGCTGACATAATTTTAGAACTGTGTAAATGGAACTTCTCCTTAACTGTTACATTTGTACAGTATTGCGATTATAATAAGCCCTTCGAGGGAAACCAGGAAGAATCTATTGCCCCCCCCCCCCATAGGCAGATAGGTCCCATATGACCCTTATAGGTAGATTAAATGAGGTATAAAGCCCCTGTAGATGACAGTTATATCTGCCATGAAAGGTTTAGATAGGTATTTTTGCCCCCTGTAGCCAGGTAGTAAATTACCCCCTGTAGCCAGTTATTAAATTGCCCCCTGTAGCCAGGTAGTAATTTTGCCCACTGTAGCCAGGTAGTAATATGCCTCATGCATCCACGTAGTTGCCTCATGTAGCGAGGTAATATGCCCTCTGTAGCCAGGTAATATGACCCCTGTAGCCAGGTAATATGCCCTCTGGAGCCAGGTACTATGCCATATAGCTAGGGAGATGCCCCACATAGCCCGCTGTAGCCATGGAGATGCCCCACATAGCGCCCTTTTAGCCAGTGAGATAACCCACATCGCCCCCTGTAGCCATGGAGATGCCCCACATAGCCCTCTGTAGCCAGGGAGGTGCCCCACATAGTCTCCCTGTAGCCAGTGAGATAACCCACATAGCCCCCCTGTAGCCAGGGAGATGCCCCACAGAGCCCCACTGTAGCCAGGGAGATGTCTTACATAGCCCCACTGTAGCCATGGAGATGTCTCACATAGCCCCCCTGTAGCCACGGAGATGCCCCACATAACCCCCCTGTAGCCAGGGAGATGCCCCACATAGCCCCCTTTAGCAAGGGAGATGCCCCATATAGCCACCTGTAGCCAGGTAGATGCCCCATATAGGCCTCTGTAGCCTGGTAGATGCCCCATATAGTCCCCTGTAGCCAGGTAGATGCCCCATATAGTCCCCTGTAGCTTGGTAAATGCCCCATATAGTTCCCTGTAGCCAGGGAGATTCCCCATATAGCCCCACGTAGCCAGTTAGATTCCCCATATAGTCCCCTGTAGCCTGGTAGATGCCCCATATAGTCCCCTGTAGCCAGGTAGATGCATCATATAGTCCTCTGTAGCCTGGTAGATGCCCCATATAGTCCCTTGTAGCCAGGTAGATGCCCCAGATAGTCCCCTGTAGCCGGGTAGATGCCCCATATAGCCCCACTGTAGCCATAGAGATGTCCCATATAGCCCCCCAGAAGTCAGGTAGATGCCCCATATAACCCCCCAGTAGCAATATAGATGCCCCATATGGCCCCCCAGTAGCCAGGTAGATGCCCCTTATAGCCCCCCAGTAGCCAGGTAGATGCCCCATATAGCCCCTCAGTAGCCAGGTAGATGCCCCATATAGCCCCCCAGTAGCCAGGTAGATGCCCCATATAACCCCCCCAGTAGCAAGGTAGATGCCGCATATAGACCCCAGTAGCCAGGTAGATGCCCCATATCACCCCCCCTGTAGCCTGGGAGATGCCCCACACAGCCCCACTGTAGCCAGGGTGATGTCTTACCTAGCCCCCCTGTAGCCGGGAGATGTCTCACATGCCCCTGTACCCACGGAGATGCCCACAAAACCCCCCCTGTAGCCAGGGAGATCCCCCACATAGCCCCTTTAGCAAGGGAGAGCCCCATTTTTAGCCACCTGTAGCCAGGTAAAATGCCCATATAGGCCTCTGTAGCCTGGTAGATGCCCCTTTATAGTCCCTGTAGCCAGGTGATGCCCATATAGTCCCTGTAGCTTGGTAAATGCCCCATATAGTCCCTGTAGCCAGGTAGATTCCCCATATAGTCCCCTGTAGCCAGTTAGATTCCCCCTATAGTCCCCTGTAGCCTGGTAGATGCCCCATATGTCCCCCTGTAGCCAGGTAGATGCATCATATAGTCCTCTGAAAGCCTGGTCGATGCCCCTTATAGCCCCATGTAGCCAGGTAGATGCCCCATATAGTCCCCTGTAGCCAGCTAGATGCCCCATATGCCCCACTGTAGCCAGATAGATGTCCCATATAGCCCCCCAGAAGCCAGGTAGATGCCCCATTTAACCCCCAGTACAAAAATAGATGCCCCAATGGCCCCCCAGTTGCCAGGTAGATCCCACCTTATAGCCCCCCATAGCCAGGTAGATGCCCCATATAGCCCTCAGTAGCAGGTTGATGCCCCTTTAGCCCCCCATAGCCAGGTAGATGCCCCATATAACCCCCCCAGTAGCAAGGTAGATGCCGCATATAGCCCCCAGTAGCCAGGTAGATGCCCCATGCAGCTAATGATTATAAAATAAAAAAAAAAGGTACTCACTTCCTCATGGTCCATGCAGCGCGGGCAGGTCCGGAAGCTGGTGTAGGGTGTAAGCGGCGTGACGTCATCACGCTGCTTACGCCGTCATGCAGTTCCCAGGGGTCTCCTGGCCCGGCAGAAGCTGCCAACCGAGGAGACCTAGCGTCGCAGGGGGCGTGAGGAAAGTGGTGTGTCAATGCCCCCCTGCAACGCCGTATCTATGTACTGCGCTCACCGAGCATTGTACATACAAAGGTAGAAGGTAGGAGGGAAACGATCCCTCCTGCCTTCTCCCTGTACCAGCAGGTGCACCGAGAGTGCAGCTGCTGATTGACTCTGTGCGACTGTGGTCAGAGAGATCGTGGGGGACCACCAGTTCAAATCAAAGTAGTAGAACAGAAAGTTTTTTTTTTTTTAAAGGCATAATTTATCTTTAATAGCATAATGTCACCAAGGTGTACTATAACGTTTGTTATTTGCCTCACCCCACTGATAAAAATGAACAGGAACTCATTTGGTTCTAATTTTTGATGAAACAATCCCTATTTCTGTGTGTTTGTAGATGTGTTTCCTACTTCATTTTATACCACATGTCTAATTATTTTGTATGTATATATTTGTATTATTATTTCTGATTTTTATATGAGTATATTATTAAAGGATGATAACCTATAGTATTTTTCTATTTGTTTAAACAAATGTTATCCCTTGTGATAATGAATAAATCATGCATCCTAATATTGATATATTACTGTCATTTGAAAGCACAGTAGGGCATAATAATCATCTTTTATTTTCTCTCATTCTATATTGTTTCATCTTCTTTATGACATGATTTTTTTCACTGCATTATGTACCAGAAATGGACCTGATTTTATGTACTTTCCCAACATGCCACCAGGTGGAGACAGGATTAATTGCTTCACATCTGTATGTACTTCAAGTAACCTTTATTTTTCGTTGGCCAGTCACAATCAAATACATATACACGGGATGCATGACTGCTTACTGAAAAACCAACATTTTATGCAAGTTCCAACTACCTATATAAAATCTATTTTCTAACATCTTTGCTATTCATGTATTTGTTTTTTTTACTTTTATAACATATCTATTTTGCTAACTATCCTTTTCTCTCTTTATACTGTAAAAATCTCTGACAGATGCAGTGAATAGCATTTGTTATATTGTTAAAATGACACGTGTTAACAGGTGGAAATATTAGGCAGCAAGCAAAGGTAAGGATATACAGTGCATTTAGGTCATGGTCACAGCACAGGAGGAGGATGCACCTGTATTTTGTAACTACTTAACACTCCATGATGGAAATGCCCATCATAAAGGCACTAAAGGGATATGGATCAGGCTCTGCTAGTGACCGAGAGAAGGAGGAGCTCCAATCTCAGCTATTTAACTATTTAGATGCCACAATAAACATGACTGCGGCATCCAAGGGATTAAACTACAGAGCCATGCTCCTTTTTGGCTCACGATCGTTCCCCCCATGACAAAATCATGGGCTGCTGTTCTCTTGCCACGGCAAATGGAGGCGTATAGAAAACCTCCATGCCTGGCATGGATATACACCTATTACACTCTGCTTATTATAGGATATAAACAAACAGCCTATATATTGCAGTTTATAGGACAATATTTACTATTGAAGTACATAGGTCAAGTGATCTACTCGCTAGGGGGAATAAGGGCCACATGTATGAAAATGGTCTAGGTCTAAAACTCTCTGTTGCTCATAGCAACCAATCAGAGTGCCCCTTTCTTTTCAAATATTGCTCTGGAAAAATGAGAGGGGAGCTCTGACTGGTTGCTATGGGCAACAGAGAGTTTTAGACCTAGACCATTTTCATACATGTGGCCCTAAGTATTAAAGTAAAAAACATAAAAAAAACTTTTAAAAAATTATAAAAAATAATAAACATTAAGGGCAACATGTATGAAACCTTGGCGCCAACACACCAGTATTAACCCCCTACTGGTTTTCCATGGGACGTATGGAAACGTTCTGATGCCGATAAGGGGCATTGTAGCAGGATCGCAGCACGATCCCGTTACAGCCACCGGGTGTTAGCAGCTAATTGAAGCTAACACCCAGCGGTTACAGCCCCTCCGCGCTGTTTAACCCCTTAGATGGTGTGGCAAAGATGACCATGGAGTTTAAATCAATGAGAAACGGTGCCGCGCAACGTTCCTCACTGCGATCGGGACATCAGCGATGAAGGCTTCCACCACTGCCATGTTTTCAATTTCCCCACCTCCGGCCGCAGGCAGAAAGTGGGGAAATCGCCATCTTTATACATACATACAATGCATTAGGCTGTAGAAATGATCGAGCCCCTCAGTGGTGAAGTGCTCTAGGGGGACTTGGAGTTAAAGTAAAAAAAAAAGTTTTAAAGTGTAAAAAATATAAAAAAGTAACAAAAGTTCAAATCACCCCCATTTCGCCATTTTACAAATTAAAAAATCAAAATATTAAAAAATTCTTTGGTATCGCCGCGTCCCAAAAATTCCGATCTATTACAATATAACATCATTTTTCCCATAGATTTAATATAAGTAGTCTTGATTACAAATGATTGGGTTTTAATTTAAAGATCTTTAAAAAACAAAAGCACCTTTGCAATTAAAATTTTTTCATTTACAATTTTTATTATTCCCACTGATTTTGGGGGTAAAAGCATAATTAGGATTACTATCAAAAAACAGCCCTCAAATCTCTATAGCAGCGAAACTGTTAAACCTTATTTTTAACTGGGCGCAATCGAATGCTTTCCCTTTAAGGGGCTGGTCAGCACAGAGGCCCCTCCGCACAGAATGCATTCTGAGGGGGACAGACTCTGGCGTCTGGTGGGCCCTGAATTAACCCTCGAGTGTCCTGCTTTCCTCCTCTCTCCTAAAACAGCTTCTCATGTTTTCTATGGCAGTGACCCAGTCAAGTTAAATATAAACTGCACAGTGTCTTTAGGAACAAGTTCTCTCTTTAAACCCAGACAATTCAGGTATTTTCTGGAATACTTTTGTTCACCAGGTTATGATTAGTGAGACATCTCCCCGAGGTATAAGTAAACACAGGCCCTTTAATTGTTGTAAGCTGTTAATGCCGAACTTGAAGCTAACAGGGATAAGGAACACATGCATCCTCTCTGCTCTGTTATTAGCACACCACTTTCACCTTCCCTCCACTCATAGTTCAGCCCCTCCCCAACAACCAGGCAGGCACACACAGGGTGAAATCTGAGAGCAAACCCCCCCCCCCCCCCGTAAAAGAAAATTACGTAGTGCCCGTGGCTATGGGAGGGGGGGAAGGGGCAAAGAACAGACCAAGAAGCAGCCCCCCCAGTTCAACTTACCCGGGACACTGAAGGGGAAAGCTCTAATGAGACAACTCCTTTAATTTTTAAAAGTAGTAAAACATAATGAAAACTACATTAACTTGATACTGTCAGAATTATACGGACCTTCAGAATATAGATATCATGTCAGTTTTACTTAACAGTAAACAAAACCCCCACAACAAATATTGCAATTTTATTTTTTCATGTTTTTTTCACAATTTTTTTTATTTTATTTCCCCGTAATTAATTTTTTTGTTTGGTAAAGGTTTTAATTAAAAGGACATCTTGTTCTTCAAAAAAACAAGCCCTCATGCATCTGTATAGGCAGAAAATGTTTTAAAAAAGTTATGGCTCTTGGAAATCAGTGAGGAAAACGCAAAAATCGGAAAATAGCTTTGCCCTAAAAGGGAACTTGTCAGCTACTTTATGGTGCCCGAACGACAGGCAGCATGAAATAGCTGCAGGTTACCCAATCTAACCATGTGTTTTTTAAACCCCCCAAATGCGCAGCGTTTTCCCGTAAAAAACCAGTGAAATTATCCCGGTCAGAGTTATCCCATTGAGGGTTCTCCTCACTCCCTCCTTTAAATGAAGCTCTCTCCCTGCTGTCGGGGGGGAGAGCTGTCAGTCAAGTTGAAGTAGTGGGGAGAAGCTGCACATCAGACTCATCTCTTCCAGGCACAACGCTTCTCTCCTTACCCAGAACAACTTCAGTGGGTGTTTTACCTGGGAATACTACAGCGTTTCGGGGTAAAACACAAAGGGTTATGATCGGGTAATCTGCAGCTATTTCATGCTGCCCATCGTTCAGGCACTATAAAGTAGCTGACAGGTTCCCTTTAATTGGTTAAAAAGCTTGTTAAATGACCACAGAAATGTGAAGGCTAACATCCACAAAAAACATGCAGCCATTGATATTGATTGTTTGTGGCCGTGCACTTTGGCTGGTGTCGATCTGCTAATTTGTGTGCTCAGTTAACAAGCAATTAAAAAAAAAAAAAAAACACACAGGACCAGCGTCCCACTATCATTCTTGGCTGCATCACAGATGTGTGGTTAATACAACCTAAATGTGGGTTTTGATAGCAGAATGAAACGTATAAATCTGACTGATTTTGACATGGGCTAAACTGTGGTGCTAGATGAATAGCATCTCCATAACACTAAGTCTTTAGGGATGTTCACAGCATGGCAGCATGCAGTTATTTGCAAATACCAAAAGTGTGTTTGATTGGGGTCTCAAAAAAGGATGTTTCAGCAGTCTAGGCAGGAGGTAACAAGGGTATGAACCAGTTTTTTTTTTTATTCAAAATTAAGAAAAGAGAGGATTCAAAAAATTTTATCATGTGGAGAAAGTAGGCAGCAGCAAGGGTCCCGATGTGTGGTTTGAAGGACAGGGCAGATTTGAAGATTATCCTAGTGGACTTGCAAGACTAGAAAATCATACAAACATTAAACATAATAAATAGGTCTGGAAAAAGGGTTGAGTAACATGGAAGACAGATGATGAAGTCCATTTTCTCCATGTTTAGTTTTAGAAAGTGGGTGAAGGAGGGCATGGGTGATAGACATTCTGGGATTCTGGAAAGCAGTTATGTAGGCCTGAGATGTAGATTTGGGTGTTGAAGTAGAAGCATAGAAGTGGAACTGAAAGACAGGAGATGCTAAGAGTTGACCCAGGTCAAGAGTATATAGAGAAGAGTAGAGGACCCAAGACTGATGCCCCATGGACACCATTAAAGACAGGACGAGATGAGGAAGTGGTGCGAGAGTGAGAGATGGTAAGTGTTCAAATGGTGTTCAAATGGGGAAGCATTAGAAATCTAGGAAAGAGTCATTTCTGTGATGCCGAGGTATGAGATAATTTGGAGCTGTAGGGATTGGTCAAGAGTAGAGGACAGATCTGAGCATAAAAGCACAGAGTAGTGGCAAAAGGCTTTCGCTGTTAAGTCTTAGTTACATTAGCTAGGGCAGTTTTAGCAGTGATGTAGCCAGAATCCAGATTACAATGAGCTGCGAAGTGAATTAGATGAGAGGTGGGAGGACAGTTGTTTAAAGGATTTTGAGGCAAATGGGAATAGCAAGAATGTGTGATAGTTGGACAAAGAGGATGGATCAAAGGATGGGTTCATGAGGATAAAGGTGATTATTGCATGTTTTAAGGTAGGAAAGACATTTGTGATTAGCAGTAACTGGCTGGGATAATCATAGTACTAACTTTTCGGGTGAGGTGGGATGGTATTGGGTCAAGAGGATAGGTAATGGGGTGGGATTTGGAGAATGGGTGGGTAGCTTGCCATGAGTAATGGTGAAGAAGGAGTTTGTGGGAGGAAAGCATTTTGCAGGTGAGTAGATGGGCTGTACAGAATGTAGCTGAAAGTTCTCTCACGTTGTCAATCTTGCTTTTGAAGCGTGAAGCAAAATCTTCAGAGATATGAAATGAATGATGTGAGAGGGAGCAACAGAGGATGGATTAGAGAGCTAAAGGTACTAAATGATTGTTTAGGTATGTGAGACACAGAGGACATGAGAGTGGTAAAGTAGTCCTGTTTGATAGCAGTTATAGAAAGTTGGATTGTATGTGGCAAATTCTTCTGTAGAGTGGGCTTTCTACCAAAGTCACTCTGCAAATCTGGAAGATCAACTGTTCATCAAATGGGCTAGACAAAGTTACCTACTTATTTTGTGAGTTGTGTTGTGTTTGAGAAGGGCAACTAAGTTGAGAGTCGAGATAACTGTGATGTTGTAGAAAACAGTGGGGATAATCTTCTAAAATGTTTTAAAAATATTACAGAACATTTCTACCTCATAATCTGTCAACAATTTCCAGAAAATATAGGTGCTCTATACCAAACAAAAAAGTTATTTGGCGCAAAAGATTCTAATGAAGCCTCTAGGTCTGCCATGTCAGTGTACCTTTTACAGACTGGAATTTTTTTTAACAGTGTCCTGCAATATATAAGTACAAATGATCCTGTAATAAGATGTTCAAAGGGGTTTTCTCATCACATGGATTAGCTTTAAACATGCAGGCAAAGGTAAATAAATATTACTACCAAATACATTGTTGTTTCAATTATGCTTTCTTTCAGCATTAGAGCAGTTTTTATCTCCTGCTTGTATGCATAAGCTTCTCCAGTTACGGACAACCAATCTTTGCTCTTTCAGAACTGGTCCAGCTGGCTCCATCACTCTCTACTGTGTCTTATCAGCAGTACAGGAGCTTTTTTTATATTTCTTATTAACAAACACCAACACATTAAAACTATAGGATTGTGCCCTGCTGTTAAAACCCCGCCATCACCAATGTCTCTCTAACACGCTTATCTAGGAAAAGCAGAACTGAAATGTCAGTCCATGCTGTGGAACCACCAACAGGAAGTGAAAGCCTGCAGTTGGCTGTAAAGAACAGGCTCTGTGAAACAACCAGCAAAACCCCTTTAAGTGTATTTGGGAGTCTAAATGCTAATGTAAAAAACACTTCTGAAAACAAAGAAAAAATATTAAAAGTTTACATAAGGCCTGTGACAGAGCGACTGCTGGTAGTCGCATGTTTCTGCCACTAGAGGGTGTGCAGCCGGAGACCTACAAACACGCCACCAAGGGTACCTGGTCTTGGTGGGATAGGAGCCAGCTATATGTGTTGTCAGCCAAACTAAGTGGTTGGCAGCTGTTTATAATTAGTTTGGCTTTTCAGCCGTTCCTGGGTCGGCTCTTATTGGGAGTAGACAAAGTGTCAGGTGGGCATCAACTACCCTTGTGTTCCATGCCAGGTTTTAGACAGTTTTCTGAAGGCCTATAAAAGGCCTAGGGCTGCAGGTGGTCAGGGGGCGTGGTCTGCCACCTGGAAGATGCTGTAGTGAAGCTGGGAGAGCGCTGGCCCCCAGAGACTAAAGGGAAGCCTGATACTGGTGTGTATTGGTGGTGCTGGATACTAGGTTCAGACCCCCTGAGTAGAGAGGGAATGTTTATGTGTACTTAGTGGCCTAAGGTTTTGTTTTCTGTTACTCTGCTGATAAAGCTGGCTGTGGCCAGTTTAAACCAGAAGCCTTTGTCAGTGTGCCTTCCGTTCAACCCAAGCGGCGATCCGTGAGTAAAAGTACCTCCAGGACTGTCCAAGATGGCGTCCAGACGCATGTGAGTCATCACAGGCCTATCTATTTTATCCTAAAAAATAACCATAATTATTGCGGTATATCAGTTTTTTAATATCAGTTTATCTTGCTCATACACAGTGATGTTAGTGCTGAAAAGATCAAGATCTGTGGGGGAAAATGGCAGAAACTGACTGAAGAACAATTACACCTACAGCAAGTGTCGTTCTAAAAAAAAGTACCTGGCCAATAAAATGGCTCCCACCTAACAACTGGCAGCTGCAATTTTTGCAAAGCAAAAAAGAGTTGAACAAACAGATGTAAAACTCTACATGTGACACCAGCCTTATAACACAAAAGATGTAAATTAGAATATCAGAATTAATAGCATATGAATTATGTTAACTGACAAGTGCTGAATTTCTGCAAGCAAGCTTTTCACTCATGTCTACTCATGAGCGGTATATGTGCTATCGCACAACATGGTGGATGAAAGACAGAAGACTTAAAGTAGTCATTTTGCTACAGAAAAGTGTAAATGATAGTTTGCTCCACGGCACAAGATTTGGAGTTGCAGGCAGAGCAGACACTGTTTTACTGAAGCCAGATAATTTTAAGTTTGCATACATTTTTGCACTTTGAATTAATTAATTTTAATTTAATTTAAAATGCAATACAGTAAATTATTATTAGTGTCTGTGTGGGTGAAAATATGCTTGTTGGTTGTATTGGGGGCGAAGTCACATTAATTGCTTATCCTCTACACATTGTATTGCTATGCTAAAACATTTCTAAAGAAAGCATAATATTGTATTTGAAAACAAACATGGTTCTGACCCACTTGTCTATTGTATGTTTTATTTAGTAGAGAGAAGACAATAAAAACTATTTTTCGAAGTCACATGAAATCTGTCCCAAATGGATAAAATATTACACTTTGAAAAATGACTTGGAAAATATAAAAAATATTGGGAAGCCCTACTCTGACAGAATGATGGAAAGCCTGCAAAATGCAACTAACATAGCATCATAAAACAACATTGTTTACCATGGGACGAAGTTGCCGTCTACCTTAAAAGGCAGTATTTGAAGCACTGTATATTTTTCATAATTATCTTGTCTGTTGAGGTCTTTATCTAGGAGTTCAAATCCATTATGATAAAAAAAGATTTATCCTGCTAATATAGTAAAATGTGGACTACTTTTCTTTATCATCACCAAGCAAGAAACTTAAATATTAAAGAATCTAATATTTCATAAAAGGTTCACATTATCATGAACAGTATGTGGCTAGCCATTTGGAATCCCTGTGACTACTTGCCTTAACAGTGCCACATAAATTCATATTTAAAAATAGTACTTTCATTAAAGATCACTTTACAGCATCCGGAAGACTAAGGGAATATAGCAGCCAACATGCAGTCCGTTATATACAGTAAGTCATGATTATAGACAATCTAAACTAATACTGTACAGCTATTCTGTTTATGCCTTCTGTTGAGCATATTGAGTAAACATCCACATTGCAGTAAGCAAAATGCATATGAACTTATATGTGTCGCAGGGAAATGATGAAAATTGGGATTTGATCAAATCCCTAAGGGAGATAATCAAATCATGGAAGATGTTAACTCTGTGGGGTGATTTCCCTAAAGAAAGTTAATGATTTGATCAATATCCCTGAACTGTTTTAGTGAAAAGATGAATCATCTCCCTTAGGGATCAAATCCCTATTTTTCTCATTTACCTGTGACATGTATAAGCAGTAGGGAACATACAGCAAGTGGGCCTCACATGGTCAAACCCTGCACACTATAGTAAGCAGAGGTGCTATGCAACTACCTGTTGCCCCTAGCAACCACCTCCAGGTTCTTTTAGATGATCTCTCATTGCAGTAGAGGGTTATAATGTTGGACGTGTGGTGCGTCGGCACTAGTAACTTGACTCCATAACTCTTAGAGGCAAATCTGGCTTTTACTCATGGCACTGGAACTTCGTGAACGTTACACTTCTCTTATCCATGACACCAGGAGTATATTTCTTCAACACAAACAAATCTCTCATGAGGGACTCACTTATAGTCCACCTCTCGCTTCTCACAACCTTCTCAGTAGCCTCTCTTTAGGTCTTACCCTCAGGTAGTGCGGTTGAACCCAAGAGACCTTCCTACAGACCTTTTGTTACAATACCCAGGAACGACTGTTCAGACCTACTCTCACTGAGGTCCTCTCTATACCTCCGGGGGTCCTCATTTGTCCCTCTTTCTCTCTCTCTGCTTCTTGAACTGGTGTCCTCTCCTAATCACTCCTTGCTCATTGTGGTTGGGGTCTCCATCCTGGCTTCCCCTTTTCTTTTCGCTGCACACAACTATTTATATGTCCAGATGATCTATTATTGTGAAGGAGAGGTATAATGTTGTGTAATGCACAGGTGCTAGCAAGTTGACAACACAAACTTCAGGAACTATGCTCTCTCACATCACTGCTCAATCACAAATCCATATAGCTGAGTGGCTTACCCTTTCACCGAGTGATTTGACTCCTCCCCTGTCAGCTCTTTGATTGGCTGTCTAGCCCTGCTGAACTGTGTTCCTAACAACCTTAGCTCCCTATGGCTGCTAAGCTGTTAAACACTTCCATCAGTGACTCAGCAACTCAATACAGCATTTTCCCATAGCAGCATACTGTCTGCTATCAACACAAAGATAAGTATACATTTGTACCCCTTAATATCTCCCCATCTTAAAAAGAAGCCATCCTTGGCTTTCTCCAATAATCAACCATTTGCACCAAACAAACATCCCATAAATTTTCGTTGACATTTCACACACACAAATTTTTTTTAAAAAAATTTCAGTGAACCCAGGGTAAGGTTTACAGTGTCCTTTTTTTCAAGAGTCCTTGACCCCACAACACATTAACATAAACATTTTCCACTGGAACTAGTGCCACAAGCTGTGGGTACTCCACCACACCTAATGTCTTTTGGTTTCACATTGCCTGGCCAACAACTGCTACACTGCCTCCTGGCAGTCCTCCTGCAGCGACTGCTCCTCCTGCTCTTTGGCCCTCAGACAGGATGCATGGGCCTCACGAATATAAGGATGCCCTCGCCCTTGGCGCTGGATCATATTCTGCTCAAATTCTTCTTGCTGCTTGCCACTTCTCCACTTGCAGCATACATGGAGGAAGGATGCACCACACAAAATCCTACACTGATGTCACTGGAGCTGTCACGGAAATTGTAGGGTCTGTCAACAGAGGTCATCCCCTATCCCTGGGCTAGTATCAGAGCTGCTACCTCCAATGGAACCTCTTCCTCCTCCTCTTATGACTCCGCAGCCATCTCGATGGCCAGTACTGCTCTTGGGGATGAAAACTAATAAGCACTTTTGTAGTCTCCCCCCTTCTGATGGCTTGTCTCTGCCTCCATCACTTCGGGCAAGTCACACTGTTTCTCTGCCATACTTAATACAGTCTCCCTTGCTCTCACTGCTCTGTCTTGTGGTGCTAAGCATATACCTCTAGCACCTCCCGGGGGCAGAGTTACCCCTCTCACTTCACTATTGACAAACCGGCCCGACTGGCCCATCCTTGGCAGGAAACTTTTAGTGCCTTTTTTCTTGGCCACAACCCTCTTCTTCACTGCCACGACAGTCCGCCATCTTGCAACAACAGTCACTGGCCCTCTCACACACTGGCCATGCTGTGCAACTGTTTTGACTGACCTTGCATGCTGGGTCTCTTCACTGGGGCTTTATATGCCTAGTAGCCTCTGGTCTACCCTTTCCCCTACCCTCCAGCAACTCTCTGTCCCACTACAGTTGACCAACATTTGGCCCATACAGCAGACTACTCACTGCATCACAAGGCAGATACTTCTGCTTCCCCAGGGCCTCCAATAAAAGTCCTTTAACTCTTTAGCCTCTTCAGCACTATTCTCACACTTTGCTCTTGTCCAGCAACACTTGACCTTTAGTAGTGGCACACCTGCAGTTGGGGAGTCTCCCTCTCTCATCATGTGTGTCTGTGTCATTGCCTCTAAATCCACAATCCTGACAACTATGCCAAAATGTAAATGGAGGTGCTATGTAACTAGCCAGGGCTCCTGGAAACCACAAATCAGAAAATTCACCAAGGAAATTCCAGCGGACCAAAGGTACTTCACGAACTTTTTATTTCATTTCATTCTTCCACAAGATAGCGTTAAACGTTTTAACGCTATCTTGTGGAAGAATGAAATGAAATAAAAAGTTCGTGAAGTACCTTTGGTCCGCTGGAATTTCCTTGGTGAATTTTCTGATTTGAAGTAAGGAGCGAGACTGGCAGCTCTCCGAGCGGAAAGAAGGCAACACGAGCAAGCAGTAGCAGCAGCTGAATACAAAGAAACAGCAAAGGAGAAGCAAACCCAGACAAAAACACTCACGGTGAAGGGGTAAGCGGCAGTCTTAATTTTTTGTTTGGACTCCTGGAAACCACCTCCAGACTCTTTTAGATGAGCTCTTATTATGCAGGAGAGATTTAGTGTTGAGTGGTGCCCCAGCACTAGTAACTTGACAGCACAGCTCTTCAGGAGAAAATCAAAGTCCACTGAACTCTGCTCTCTCACATCACTGCTCCATCATAATGCCCTAGAGTTGAGAGGCCTACCCTCTCACTGAGTGACTTGGTTCCTTTCCTATCAGCTCTCTTATTGACTGCCTAGCCCTGCTAAAATATTTCCCTAATAACCTTAACTCCCTCTGACTACTAAGCTGTTAACCACTTCTATCAGTGACTCAGCAACTCCATACAGCCTTTTCCTGTAGCAACATACTGTCTGTTATTCACACAAACACAAATATACATGTATACCCCCTTACATGATGTCCTTGAGTCACCAAACAAGTACTAGGCACTTCAGAGTAGCACATCAGGATGGAAGAGATTGAGCAAGATCTGTTCCTGTGCATGTGTTGGTCTCCTACGTTCCTGGCACTTGTTTGCTGACTTAGAGACATTGCACCAGATGTACACAAGTGTCCATGTGGAAAGTGTTTTAGGTAGTGCTGCACCAAAGTTGAGTTCATACTAGTGTTTGAAAGTGTTTCATCTCACTTTATAAATGTGTCACGTCATAAGACAAATTTTCAATGTGCCAAAAAATGTCTTAGACTCCCGCTTTGAAAATGACATGAAAAACAACACATGAACTGACACTTTTTGGCATGAGCGCTACAATGGGTGTTTTATCATACAAATTACTGGGAATAGTTCAATGTATATCAATTGAGCTATGTGTATGGGCTTGTGTTTGTGTTTTTTAAGTAAATAATGTCCCATTTTTTAAAAATGTTGTCTGAAAATTGCTAGTAACGCCAGTATAGGGACTCTCAAGTAAAAGAGGACACCTGATACAGGTTGCGAGCTTGCGTAATTTGACCAAACTACCAACTAATACCTCATATTTAATATTTGATATTTTTGCAGTATGATAATTTTGCCCTGTGATACTGGGGAGTAGAGGGTGTGTTGGACACTTAAAATATGCTGGGTAACCTAGCCCACTTGAATAGTATGGGCATATTGGTTGTGAGCCAAAGAGTTGTACCACACGTTACTGTGTAACTGGCACCTTCCATAAGCTTTATTTATATAAAATTGAAATTTTCCTCCTTAGACATAGTAGGTATGAGATATTGTTTCTCAGTGCTTTTGTATTTTTGCAGTCTCCCTTGAGTTGTTTCATGGCTTACTGCATTCTGGTGTGAACTGGTACCTATCTAAGTGCAGTTTCTTGCTGGGCACTGCCCAATTAGAAGATGAGTGTGTGAGCAATTGTCCATTATAGAGCTGCACCAGTAAAGTTTCTCCCATTTAGCATTGCAGATTGTTGCCTTTTACTGGGTATGGTTCAATGTATCCCCATTGAGCTGTGAACATAGCCTTGTGTTTGCATTTTTTATCATACAGATTGGCATAAAAAAGTCCCCAGAAGAGTGTCACAGACAAAAGTGTCAGTCTTGTCAGATAGACTAATTCTTATTGGTAATGCTTTAAGAATATATCTTACATGGTGCACGCCCTTATTTCTTTTTTAACCAACCGTGGAAAACTGGTGCAGCAACATTAGTACACCTAGACCATTGTGTGTATTCACATTAGTCCATATGATTTCTGCCCCAATATGCTTCTGCATGTCGGGGGAGGAAGGGCATAAACATCACAACAAACAGGGAATAGAGATTTGGGGCATTGCATCTAAACTCAGGAGGGGACAACCAGCACTACAGTTACAACTCTCATCCATGCCTTTTCTACCCCAATGTGCTGTAGTGGGTAAACAGCATGGACAAGATTTGCTGCTGATGTACTTTTACGTTCAGCAATGGGAATCTGCACTTGCGCTTATCAGCTAAGAAAGCAGTTCAAGAAGTCAGACTGACTTGTAATTTTTTTATAGACAGTAGTGATTATAACTTATAGATTCTCATTTGCAGCAACCATCTCTATTAAACATATCCTGCCTATTCTTCTATGCAGATATGCTTTAGTTCATCTGTGTTTCTGAAATGCCTATCATGCCTCTCTCTAGATTATGCTACAAAATCTTGACAGAGGTTTGGTTTCATATTTGCTACAAGTAAAAAAGTTAGGTGACCAATGTGTAAATTAAATCTGGCAAAAGCAGCACTGCCACGGAAAATATTTTGTCATACTGTCCCATGTATAAAATACACAACTTTTGATTTAAGTATTTATCTATTAATACATCAATTTATTTCGTTTTTCTCCTTGTTTATATTATTAGACTTTAGTTCAACAAGATTTCTGTCTGTTTACTGGATCATAATTCAGGAAAAAACTTTTGAAAAAAAAACTTTCCCTTGTAAAAAAGAGAAAATTGGGATGTATGTACCAAAAAACCTTTCTAAATTTTTGGATTATAATACCCCCTTCAATGAAAATAAAAATTTTATTTATTCCCAACAGTTTTTTCCCCTTGACTATTTTTTTCCCAAGTCCCCTTCCCCATCCCTTTGTACCTTTACTGAACTTTTCAACCTTTAAGATTTATTATATTAAAATCTTTTTTCCCTTTGCCCCCTTATTTCCCCCAAATTTAGTTAAAGGCAATGTTTTTTTTTTTAAATTTGGGAAAGAAAACAAAAAAAGTAGACTTAACCCCTAGGAAAGGGTTTGTGGAAAAAAAGGGAAAAGCATTTCCCATGTAAAAAAAATGAGGGTTTGCAGGGAAAGTGAAAATTGCCCAGATTTTTAATTTGATTTACAAAAAAAAAAAATTTAATTTTACCCTTTAAAACCCAATTTCCCCCGGGTTAAATGAAAAAAAAAATAGCTGTAAAGGTGAGCCAGCAGGCAAAAGGATGTGCTAAACAGGAATCTTCTGCTAAATGGTGAAATTCATTTAAACATCCTGCAACACATTTTAGTTTATGCGGATTTATTATTATTATTATTATTATTATTATTTATTATTTTTATTATTATTAGGATGGGCAAAATTTCTAAAAAAATTCGATTTCGGTCACTTCGCCGAAGTTTTTCCCGAAAAAAATTTGTTTCGTTCCGAATTATTTTCGGCCGAATCGCTTTTTTAAAAAGCGCCTTTTTCCCCAAGGTTTGCACAAAACCCTGCGGGGTTTGTTTGGAGTCTGGTTGTGCCTGTTTAAAATTAGAAGAGGGGTTTGGTTTTGGGGTTCTTAATCAAATGTTTTTTGTTTTATTTGACCCGCAGTGATGCCCCCAACCCCTTCTTAGAAATCGCTTCCCCTTTTAAAAACCCCCCGGGGGACGTAAGGGGGGAAAAAAAACTCACAAAAAAATAAAAAGGGGGGAAAATTTTCCCCTTGAAAAAAAGTATTCCCAGGAAAGCTGGAAAAAAAAAAAGCTGAAAACCCTAAGGGGGAAAAACATTGGTGATAGAGTGGGGAAACCCGGGTGCCCGGCCCCGGAAAGCCACCCCAGCATGAGGTCAGGCCCCCGGTGGCACATGACATTCTGGAGGTGCCCAAAAAGGGAGGAACCCCACAGGTGGCAAAATTGACTGGGGAGCGGAGGTAAGGGCCCCCGGGCAGCTGTATGGATCAGGGCAGGGGCCAAATGACTTTCGGGAGGCCAAAAACAGTATTAGGCAACTGAGTGGCACAATCACCCAGTGTGGAGGCACGACACCCCGCAGCTTGAGTTTCGGGCAGTGGCACAATGGACATTCTGGAGGGGGGGGAAAACAGGAAAAAAAAAAACCCACAAAAGGGAAAAAATGAATGAGAGTGGAGGTTTCACGGGTGGCAGCAGCTGGGGTTTCGGGCCAGTGGGAACAATGACACAGTGTGGAGGGCACGGAAAGGGTCCCGCAGCACCCATGAGGCCAGAGGGGTGGCCAATGATTTTCGGGAGGTGGCAAAACGGAGGAAGTCACAGAGTGGCACAATGATAGGCGGAGGTCCCCGGCGGCAGCAGCATGAGGCGGCAGGGGGCACAATGCCCATTTTTTGGAGGGGGGCAAAAACAGTATTAGGCCACAGAGTGACACAATCACCCCAGTGTGGAGGTCAAAAACCAGGTGCAGATGAGATCCGGCCCGGGCCCCAAAATTGAAAATTTGGAGGGGGGGAAAAAAGGGGGGAAAGCCACAGAAGGGCAAAAGGGACTAAAGAGTGGAGGTCACGGGCCCCAGCAGCATGAGGTCAGGCAGTGGAACAATAAACCAGTGTGGGGGGGCACGGCAGGAGTCCCCGCAGCAGATGAGGTCAGAGAGTGGCAACCAATGACATTTTGGAGGTGGCAAAAACCCAAGGGGGGAAGTCCCCGGGAGTGGAAATGACTGGGGGCGGGGGTTTCCACGGGGGCAGCAGCGGGAGGTCAGGAGTGGCACAATGGACATTCTGGAGGGCGGCAAAAAAAGTTTTTGGCCCACAGAGGGGCCCTCAAATCACCAGTGTGGAGGTCACGACAGCAGCGCATGAGATCGGGCCCGTGGCACAATAAACTTTTGGGGAGGTGGGGAAAACAGGGGCCAAGAATGGCACAATGACTGAGAGCGGAGGTCACGGGGGGCACCCAGCATGAAAGTCAGGCAGTGGCTCAATGAACGTGTGGGGGGAAGGGCGGAGTCACAGCGCGCATGGGGGTCGGGGTGTGGCCCCCAATGACATTCGGGAAAGGTGGAAAAAACAGGGGGAAAAGCACAGAGTGGCACAAGGGACTGAGAGGGGGGAGGCCCAGGCAGGGAAACCCATGAGGTCAGGCAAGTGGCACAATGACACAGTGTGGGGGGACTTTGGCAGCAGCCACAGCAAGGCATGAGGTCGGGCCCAGGGGGCACAATGAAAAGTGGGATGTCCCCGGCCCAACCCACCCAAACGCAGCACCCGAATGAGGTCTTTAGAGTGGCAAAAATGACAGGTTTTTAGGTGGGTGGAAATTTTCCCAGTCCCTGGAAAAGTTTGGGGGTAGGCAGAGGAAAAAACTGGCAGCGATGTGCGGCAATTCAGGGGGAGGGGGGGCATCAGAATAGTGGCGGAGGCAGGTGTTTGAACCCGGGACTGACGCCTAAGGAATTGGTGTGTGGAAAATCCGGGGCCGTTTCCCCCCCTTTGATTTTCTTAAACAAAGGGTCAGTCATTCCACATTTCCCGGGAAAAGGGGTTCTCCTTGGGGAAACGGGGCCCCCCGCCGAACGGGAAACCCATCTGATGCCACATACGGGCCCCGGGCGGGACGTTTCTCCATGCAACTGGAAAGTTGGGGCCACACTTCCAGTTTGGCTGCCCAGAAAGGCCCAAGGGATTTTTAAACTGAGGTGGCAAAAGGGGCTGCCCAAAGTGGGCCCAAAACCCTATTGGTTCGGGGGATGCTCCAGGTCCTGCTGCTGCTGCTGGCGATCCCCTCCTAAATAGGCGGGTGATGGAAGTGCTCTTTAAAGTGACTCCAGACTTGGTTACTATGAGGGAAAGCTGGGGGGTTTTAACTCTACAAACCCCCCCCCCTTTTCCCCCCACCCAGCTCCCGGCGGTAAGTATGTGCGCGCTGGGGAAAACCCCCCTTTCGGGCCCTGTCAGGGGAGGGACGATGCCGAAAACATAGGCAGGGGCCCAAACTGATTACAGGGGAAATTTTCCCTATGGGTATTTGAAGGTTTGTCTTCCCTCTCAATGGGTGGGAAAAAGGCTCCCATTTTGGCCCCAGTAGCGAGGGTCCAAAAAAGGGTGGGGGCCCAAAAAGTCATCCCCTCCCGGAAATGTTTGACTTTTGGCTGTCACAAAGCCGGGGAAAATAACATGTGCGGGCCATTGCAAAAAAGTGACCCCGGGGGCTCCCGCCCCCCTTTTTTCCATGTATAAATGCCAGGGTTTGCTTGGGGGTAATCGGGCCTCTTTCTTCCTCACCCCATAAACCTCCCCCCAATGTTTTTTCCTGCTCCCTCTTTTTGTCACCGGGGGAAAGAAAATCCACTCATTTTCCCAAACCCCCCCCCCCAAATGCTTCTGCCCCAAATTTGTCCCCCTCCTCCCCCATTTCTTCCCCCACGGGACCCCATGTTGCCCCGAAAATTTTAGTCGCCACATCCCCCGTCCCGGGCCCAGACAGATTTTTCAGCATCTGTTAAGGAATGAAGCAGAAAAATGACGGTATTCATCCCGAAAGCCCTGGCGACTGACAAAAAACGTCCCCCTCCTGAAGGGGCCTAAACAAAGGGGCAGGTGTCACGATTGAGCTCCCCATTTGGTGACTAAAAATTTACACAGGGGGACGTATTTTTGGTCTGCTTGGATAAATTAAAAAAAATCTTTAAATTGGCCTTTCTTTGTTCATCAGTCGGTCCAAAAGGTGCAGGGGGAAAATTCCCGGCGGGTGGAAAACCCATGGCAAATCAGAGTGTGTTGGGGGGGGGGCCTTTCCCGCCGCTGAAAATTTCGAGGAGGGTGTTCCCGGGCTTTGTACGAATGGAAAAAGTGCAAAAAACAGTTTCATGGGCCATTTTAAAGAATGTTTGAAGATCGGGGAAAGCCCTTCGGGAAACCCTTTTCAAAACCAGATTGAACCAGTGCCCCCATGCAGGGCGCTGGCCAAAGCCCTCCTGGTGCAGCGGGGGAAAAACCATGTTCCTCCCATTGTCCTTTCACCAGGGTTTTCCGTTTTCCATTTGGGCGCGGAGAAACCCAAAAACATCGATTTTTGCTGCATTAAAGGGGCCCAGTTCCTCCCCTGTGTGACTTGGGTTCGCCGGGGGCAAGCCGGTGTAGAACTGACACCGCGGGTCCCCAAACCTTGTGGAAAGGATGGAGCATTTATTTGTGGAGGCTGAGAGGGTGGTGGTGGTGGAGGAGGAGGAGGCGGGGGAAAAAATTTTGGGGTTAAAGGTTTCAAAACAGTTTGGGCAACGTGGAGGAGAAAAACGGCGTTTTCCTGTCCATGTTGTTTTGGGGTGCCCGGGTGGGGAAACACATTCAAACCCGTGGGCCGTTTTAAAAGGGCAAAGTACTGGCCCTGACCCCAAGTTACCCGCCCCCAGGGCGTCCGCGCTGCCTGCACCTTGGGAAAAAACCCATAAACTCAAGGGGGCTGGGCCCCCCTTCTGTTCTACATATTTATGAAAAATGCTTGGTACTGTTTTTGGGAAAAAAAAATTACGCTTGGAAATTACATCTCGGCTCGGGAGAAAACCATTAGTTCTTTAACGGTGCAAAAGGGCCACCCTTTGGAAAGGGGGGGACTGCAGTACCAACAAAATTGGACAGGAGCCGGGCAGCTGCTGCCCCCTTAGGATGGTTGGACGAAAACTGTTGTCTCTTTGAATCGCCTTGCTGAAAAGCTGCCCGGGCCAATTTTGGTTTGCGAGGGCAGGAGCATCTGGACCGGGAAAATGATGTCAAAGAGAAAAAAGCTCCCTTCTGCCCGAGGGGGGTTTTGGGGCCTTGGGCTGGCTGCAATGGCCAAAGCGTTTCCATGGGCGCTGCTGGGTGCTGCTGCTTTTTGCTGCGCGGGAGGAGGAAACACTTTGAGCCAAAGTTTCTCCAGGGGCCCCCCGGAAAGGGGGACCGATGGGTTTTGTTTGAAGCTGGGCCTTGGTGTCAAAGTTTTGCTCCCTGGCCCCGTTCCCCTTTTTGCTTACAGATTTACTTTTACAATTTCGGCCCTCGGTTTTTCTTTAGAAAGAACTGCCCCACCCGGGGTTTTGGTTTTACGCCCAAAGCCCCCGAAAATGGGCTTTCTGCCGCCGGGCCTTTGAGACCCCCGTGCCCCCTATTTCTTGGGAAACCCGCGAAGCGGGGTTTTTTTCCCCCTGGCCCCTTAGCTCCCCTTTCCCCACACTGTGTTAAACCTGCTGACTCACGGGGCCCCACGGGCCCAAATTGCTGGCTGCGGCTGCACTGAAACGCAAGCTGACGCCCTTTCTCCCTGACGTTTATTTAAGCCCTTGCCTCAACCCCCGGTCCAAGTGCGGTCGGCTACATCAAACATTATTTTGTGTTTCATGTCACTGTGTCCTCATTTTCCCGGTTTTGGTATGCCCAAAGGCTGGAACCTCTCACAAAAAGAACCCCCAAACCCTGCAACTTCCCAAATTTTATAACTTTTGCCGCCTTAAAGCAAGACGAGGGGTTTTTGGCCCCTTTTCTTTGGGCCCAAAATTTGCTTTCTGGGCTGCCCTCCCCAAATTTGTTTTCATCCCGCTATATATGGCGCTGAGCCCAAAGGAAAAACATAGTAGTCTTGGTGAGGGGGCCCGGATGGGGACAAAAAGGCGGGTTGAGGGGAAGGGTGGGGGGGCCCCTGAAACCCGCTTTTCCCGGGCCATGCCAAAATAAGGGTTGTGTCTGAGAGGTTCCCCCCGGGCTCTTGGCTGGGGTTGTTTTAGATGTCATCTGGGAAAGGGAAAAGGATTTACCATAGATTAAAACCAATCAAGAAACCCCTTTGGGGTTTTGAAAAAACACAAAAAAGGCCGCTAGGGTGACAGCGGCCCGTTTTGGCATCCCCCGGTGAAACCCCCGCCCGCGACGTCCCCTTGCTGTGCTGCAACCTCGGCCTGGGTTTCCCGGGGGTTTTGCCACTGGCCCCTTGGGTTCAGTGATTCCCGAACCCTTTTCTGTTTTGACATACTGTTTTTTTTGAAAATGTAAAAGACATATTTGATGGGTAAAATATCTGTATATGATAAATATACACCCCGTTTTTGAACCAAAAGCCCCCCAAATAAACCCAAACTTGGGTAACCCTGGGAAAATTTTTAAAATTTCGCTCCAAAAAATGGCCAAAGGGAAAAAATTTTTTTGTATTGTGTTTAAAAAAAACGTATGTTTTACTAAATGTTAAAAAAACCCAAAAGGGTTTAAAATAACCCTTTGGACAAGGAAAATTTGGCTACAGGAAAAAAAGTATTTATTTTGGCGTTTTAAAAAAGAAGGTTTATTTTTGTCGACACCAGCAAAACAAAGCTGAATTTTAAACCCCCCGGATGTAAAAATTTCGACAAAAGGGAAATTTAGCCGCACAAACTAGTAGCCCCTTTTATAGGGTTTTAAAATTTTGGTGTTTTTAACTAGGGCCAAAACAACAAGAGATTTTTAAATTGTAATAAAAATTTTTCTTGTGAATTAGGTACAGGAAAAATTTATATATTTTGGGTTGGAAAAAAACCCGGTTTATTTTTGGGCGAAAACCAGCAAAAAAATGCTTTTAAATTAAAAAACCCCGATGTAAAGTTGCGCCAAAAAATTGAGCCGCACAAACTAGTTTGTTTTTAGCGTGGGTTTTTAATTTTTGTTTTTTAAAGCCCAAAAACAAAAAGATAAAAGTTGTAATTAAAACCCTTTTCTTGTGATTTAGGTTTCAGGAAAAATTTTTTTATATTTTGGCGTTTAAAAAAAACGGTTTCTTGTGGTTTAGCAAACCCCGCAAAACAATGGCTTAATTTTTTAAAACCCTGGATTTAATTTTCGCCAAAAAAATTGCCCCAAAAAAATAAATAGCTTTTTTTAGGGTGTTACAATTGCGTGTTTTTAACCCCCCACCAAAACAAAAGATACAAATTGTAAAATTTAACCCTTTGCTTGGTGGGAAATTTGGTACAGAAAAAATTTATTTATTTTGGGGTTGAAAAAGAGGTTTATTTTTGTCCGGGAAAACCAAAAAAACAAAGCTTAATTTTAAAACCCCCGGGTGTTAAAATTTGGGAAAAAAAATTGAAACCCGCACCAAAAAAAGTTGCTTTGTAGCGGTTAACCCAAATTTCGTTTTTTTTCTACGCCCCACAAAAAAGAGAAACAGTTTTAAATTAAACTTTTCTTGTGAATTAGGCCCAAAGGAAAAATTTTATAATTTTTGGCGTGAAAAAAACGGTTTTTTTTTGTCAGCACCCAGCAAAACAACGCTTAATTTAAACCCCGGGATGTAAATTGTCCCAAAGAATTGAGCCGCACAAACTAGTAGCTTTGTAGCGTGTTACAATTGCGTGTTTTCTACGCCCACAAACAAGAGATACAGTTTTTAATTAAGCTTTGCTTGTTAATTAGGCTACAGGAAAAATTTATATATTTTGGCGTTGAAAAAGACGGTTTGTTTTTGTCAGCACCCCAGCAAAACAATGTTTTAATTACCTGGATGTAAAATTGCGCCAAAGAATTGAGCGCACAAACTAGTAGCTTTGTAGCGTATTCAATTGCGTGTTTTTCTACGCACACAACAGAGATTACAGTTGTAATTAACCTTTGCTTTGAATTAGGCTACAGGAAAAATTTATATATTTTGGCTTTGAAAAGACGGTTTATTGGGGTCAGCACACAAAAAAACAACTCTTAATTAACCCCTGGATGTAAATTGCGAAATTTAGAATTGAGCAGCCAAAAATGAAGTGGTATTTGTATTGTAAAAACGTGTTTCTTTAAATTTGAAAAACAACAGGAAACTGGCTTAGATCCCACTTGGATATTGAAATGTTATATGCAGCTGCAGTGGACGCACACTGGATTTCAGATCCAATACCCCAAAAAATTAGAAATAGAACATTAAAAGGAAACAGTCTCTGAGAAAAAAGCTGAGACACCCCACAGAAATCGCTATATAAAAATCAATTCTTCAGTAAGAGCTATCAGCCGCGGCAGCACCTTCCCTGATCAGTACAGTGAGAGGAGTGTGAGCTCCCAGCGTCGCGCCCGGACTTATATAGTGCGGTGACGTCACAGAATCCCGCCGGTCTCTGATTGGCTTCATCTCTGCACATGTCATGCAGGCTATGCCCTTCTTCCTCCAGAGTGCTTTGCCTCATGTAGCGCCATGTGCTCGCAGATATTTTATCAATCAAAAGCACACTTCGTTTTACCCGAAGTACCCCAAAGTTCGACTTCGTTCCGAACCGAAGTTTTCCTGAAATTCTAAACGAATTCCACTACGTTTGAATCGATTCGCCCATCTCTAATTATTATTATTATTTGATACAATTAATTATTATTATTAGCTGGTTAAAAAAGAAAGATATTGGGCTCATGTGTAAATTAACATTATTGAAAATCTGACTGGCACCAATATCCAAGCAGAAAAGTTTTTCAGTAAGATTATCAGCATTTTCCCTTTAGAAAAACCTTTAAAAAGCAGTAGTAGTCTTTTTCTAAAAAAGTGGTGCCCCTTTTGCATCTCTATGGGGGACATGTATGAAAACTGTCTAGCTCTTTGATTTTCTTTGTTGCTATAGCAACCAATCAGAGCTCCATTTCATTTTTTCATATGAAATGAAAGAGGAGCTCTGATTGTTATGGGCAACACAGAAAGTCTTAGACCTAGAATCTTCATATATGAATATGGTCATTCGTGTTTCAAACCAAAAGTGAAGGAGGAATGATTCCCATAAAATGTATATACATCAATCTTTAAATCACAAATTACAACACATGATAAAAATGGAGGACAAAAAATGCATTGGTGGGCCTATGTATAAAATTCATCAGAAGAGATAGTAACAATCATAAGATTAGTGTAAAGTGCAAATATACTGTTGATGCTATCAACCTCAGTGACATATATTAAATAAGCGTCAGATGAAATGCTCACCCATAAATAGTAGGTCACTCAGGCATTTAGCCACCAACCCCTTCACGATAGCTTCATCAGGCATTATTTCAAAGAAATGCAGCCTGGCTTTTTAGAGTGACTCAGATTTATTACCCTATTACATGGAATAATTTTAAGAAAGATAGTGCTCCGTTTTTCTCTAATGTGGTTTTATTAATTTAATTCAGGTGTATGATAGCGGCAGTGATTTCAAATGATATTTAAAGGGGTATTCTAACCATATACATTGATGGCATAGCAATAGGTGTAAGAAGTGAGTCCCACCTCTTGAGAATCGGCCCCAAAATCTTTCCTGTCTGCACAGCTTTACTTAGCACTTTTATTGAAATCAATTCAAGAGTTCTGACTAAGTCTCTGTTCACAACATAGAGGTTTTGGGGCCGGTTCTTGACATAGTTGCCGGTCCCACAGGTGGGACCTACTCTTTTCACACATTGATGGCATATCCTATCGATATGCCATTAATATATCGTTTGAAAATATCCCATTAAAGTTTGATCATTTATGTCAGTCACCAATAGCCATTGTTTAAGGGACTAAATAAAAGAGAGAAGGAAGGAAAATAACTAATATACTTTTTAGCTTGAATCAAACGCATAAAGCATGTCATCATACAGACGTAATGAAGGCAAGCTTGACAGATAATGCATTATAATGTCACGACACAGAAAGTTATTTTAACTTATTTAATTCTTTTCCATGCTCTTGGTTTACAGATAAGAGCAGATAACCTGAAAAAACGTGATTTCACAGTCAGGTTAACACTGCATTCGTAAAATCTAATATCCAAACAGGATATGAAATGCAGCAGTTGACTGGCTGCAGGAGTCATGTACCATTAACCTAATATGAAGTTCATTAAAAGTGACTCTAGGCAATGACACATGACTGCTGCTGCCAATCAGTGACTGCAGCAGTGATGTCCCATTTGGTGAGAGTTAGGAAGCAAACAGAAGAGGGAAGAAAGAGAGGATAGGTGAGTGCAAGCTTTTTTATTAAATCATGGCACCACTATGCAAAAAAAATAAATAAAATGAAGTGGACAACCCCGTTAATTGTATGCATATGTAGAGTTTTAAAATCTAAAAAGGAAAAAAAGGAATTGTATAACTAACAAATAAAAAATTGGAATGCCAGTGTCTGAAACCCAATAGTTTATAGTTTAGTTATAAAATTCTCCCTTATATCAATGACTTTTTTTTTTAAGCCCCCGTGGGGCCACCAATTATTTTTTAGACCTCCAAAAAATCTTGCCACAAATACACAATAAATATAAAAGTCTTAAACTTTCCTAAAATTTTTAAAAAAAAAAATTGCTATTAATAATTGGGTATGTATAATAATATAAATAAATTTTTAAAATTTAATAAATAAAATTATAAATATTATATAATATTTATATATATATAAAAAAAAAAAAGGAGATCGGCGCCAGGTGCCCGTTAGTGTAATTAGGAAATTCGGAAATTTTTATAAATTAAAAAAAACTTTTTATTTGAATAGGATAACCCCCTTCCCCCTATAAAACGGATACAACCCAACACTAAACATACAAAATAAATCAAGGTTTTTTACGCCTAAATCAGCGCTTCCTCAGGGGGGGAGAAACAATCCAAAAGTGAGCCCTTATATAGAGGCCAGTAAATATCAATGCCTCATTTGGTTAAGGCGTTTTTTCACATTAAATGCCCGAATACCAAAACCCTTTCAACCCAATTAACATTCTTCTAGAAAAATATTATATTACTATTGCCAGATGTATAAAAGTTTTTTCTTAAATACAAACATTATTAAAATTTAAAACATTATAAATACTTTCAATAAAAAATGATGCTACAACTAAAAAAACCATATCACGTTAAACAGTTTTTCAAAATATAAATCAGAAAAAATGTTGCCAAATTATTTTCACTAAAAACCTATAAAAATGGGATATGAAAAGAACACTAAAATGTTTATTCATTACCCCAACCAAATGTTCCCTTTTTTTTTCACCCCCCTAAGCTGCACAAAAATAAAGGAAAACCCCCCCGGACGGCCCATTTTGCAGGGGTTAACTCTTTTACAAGCAATTTTCCCATTTTATCGATAGTGGTGCAATCTTTTTAATAAAAAACTAAAAGTTTTTTAAGGGTTCGGGCGCTAATAACTATTTTATCAAAATTTTAAACCAGAATTCATTATTTTTTTTAACTTTGGTGTACCTCCCTTACACGAACATTTCCTAAATTAGGGATCAATTATTTCGGGGGTATTTTGAATTCTGACCCAACCATCCCGAATCTTTTAAGGAGTTTTTATTAAGGGGATACAATTTATTTTTGAAAATAACTATTTTAAATATGAGGACATTTGGTACTGGCAGCAAAATTGGAATGCCATGGGCACAAAAAGGGGCCGGTTTATGCAAAAACCCCTTATGATTTAAAATATTAATATATATTTTAAAATATTTCCAAATTTCCTAATTACCCCCTAAAAGGACCTGGGCCGATACGCCTTTTGTTTTTTCTATTTCTTGTACTGGCTTTTGAGTAGTTCGGGTTGTTTGGATCGAGTGGTTTCCGTGCTGGAACAGAG